>OMPJ01008837.1:40611-54179 GCA_900312935.1 Carapus acus | reverse complement strand
GGGGTTCTGATGCCATTGTTGCCATATTTCCCCTTTTCACTTTGGGTAACAGAGGACTACCTAAACTGAGACAGTATGACTACAAGACCAATGTGATTGATAAGCAGGTAGACCCACATTGTGATGGAGCTTCTAACTGGTGTAGATAAACATAATGTTGATCTACTGTATGTGTAGACATTTGCCTGACAGGTGGTGAATGAAGAGGAACAGTCCTCCCAATGATTCCCTGCACTAATAAATACTTGTGTAAAGCACTTTTTTCCATGGACAGAGGAGCTCTGGCATTTCCTATTGTTGGGTTTAAAAAAGCACTGACTTGGAAAATTATGGGTACCTTGAATGTTTTGTAAGACAAGATAGGGGATTTTAATGTCTGTTACATGTGATGGGTTTTAATGGCAAAATTATGGGTCTTACAAAATATAGTGTTTCTCTTGGAACACAAAGTGTGAGGTCACACCAAATGTAATCTTCACTCAAGGCCCGTGAGCACTGTGAGGCCCTGTGTTTTCAGGCTTACCAAAACCATGTTTGCTACAATTTTTGTAGAATTGTATACTGTACACATTATTATATGAATACTGTACTGCACCACAGCAGCAAAGTTGAAGCAACTTCATGGACTGGGGATGGTCATTGGAAACATCCCAACGATGTGCTGGACATTGATTTGTCGATAATGTTAAGACACCATTTGGTGAATGACACCTGCTAAACTTCCATTTGACAGATCAGGACAGAGGCGACTTGATTCAGTAATGAAAGGAAATTTCATTGTAGATTGTTTGACAAGTAACATGTTTTCTCTTTCAGTTTATAGATTCATCATGACCAATACTGAACACATGCATCTTCTGCTCACAGCTCAGTTTGAGAGGATGTTACAAGATTAAACTCGGCACTGTAATATGTGTAATATATCAAAAAACTAAACTAATAAGGTGTCAAAATGTTATTCAACTTGCCCAAATTAGAGAAGCACAAGTGCAAACAGATGGGACACCACCGAGGGATGTTGTGCTGGATTGTCAGGTCTATGCTAAGTGGTTCATTTAGTGTAAATATTATGCTTAATTAATCCAAACTACCTATTTCATCACTTCAGCTCTGAATGCAGCAGTGTTGTTAGAGAGTTACTTGCAGTACAAATATTGATGCTACAGTCACATACCTCAGAAACAGTAACATGAGCAATCCTTCACTTAGAAACTCAATATTTGGCGAGTGCTTACAAGGTATCCTCAAAAAGTAATGTGGTGCAAATGGCAGATGTGCTTTTTGGTGCGGGGCCTCAAATCACAAACATGAGCCATCCCTGCCACCTATTGAAAACCGCTTTGCCGCGGTTTGGAGCAACGTTGATGATAACGCACATTTTCCATACCAAGTACTGTAAAGCATATCCTCATTTGAAAGTATTCTGCCACGCCATAATCCTGCCACGGCACAACCACACCTCTGTACAAAACACGTTTGTCAGTTTTCGGAGTATTGAAAACATCCCACACACCCTAATGTGATTCAAACTGGCATGTAAACGTTGCAGCCAGTAAAACCTGTCTGGGTATTAAATGCCAAAAACTGACATGAAATGAAAGGCTGAGACAGGAAAACTTTGTTCCCCATTTCCTTGCCAGCTGTTTCCTACAACAATATGACAGAGAATTTGTTCTCTCCCCAAAAAGGTTTGAGTTGAAGAACCAAATGACTTCACAGACGTTTAATAACGAGGAGATATATCTATGCACACAGCAGGAGGTATCCCGCGGTCTAGATGCATGTGGCAAAGAGGATACTTGCATGACATAAAAGTGAATTGTTTGTCTGGAGTGAAAGTGTGACGAAATATGTGTATGGCAACATACTGGGGTCACACATGAAAACCACTGACTTAACTTTCAGATGAAGTTTGAATTTATTTCTAGTCTTAATCCTATGTTCAAACACAACTCCAAAAAAGTCCCCTTACCCCTTCTTAAGATTTCAATTTGATCGCTTTGGAGACGTGGAAAAGAAACCAACAAAAAGATTTTCTATAATGAAATTTTGCGTGATAGACACAACAGGTTGTTTTTTGGGGCGGCAGTAGCTCAGTCCACTATGATTTGGCTTGGGAACCGGTGACTTAATTCTCCTGGGCAGGCCGTGAGAATAAGGCGGACCTCCTGCTGAAGTGCCCTTGAGCAAAGCAGTGAATCCCAAACCCCCCCTCGCAGCGGAACTGAGTTCACCCTGACCCATCGCTCTCTGATTTCCATCCCCAGAATAACGCAGTGTAAAGTAATAGAGGGTGTGTTTTTAGCTTGGAAGTTTAATCACTTTTGGGTGACGAGGTTTATCTCGACGGTATGCATGGCCGATCAAGAAATAGCTGCAGAATGAGGCCACAGATTCAGTCTGCCAAGGGTCTCAAAATCACCCTGGCTCAGTTTACACATCACGTTAGCAGATGTTTTTCTATCCTAGTACAGATCCAAACAAAACTTGTATTTGTAATGAGCACCTACACGTCATGACTTAAAATGCTGTCTATATAAAATCCTGCTACATCACCAGGTGATGTTACTAAATAACCAATGACTGTTTGTTTGCTTGTGACGAGACATCCAAGAGAGCTGAATGTGCAGTTGCTGCACCAATATACCGGTAGGCAGAGAGCAAGCTGACACATGAATGACTCATGGATCTCACCAATGTAAATGAGTCAAAAAGGAAGTACAAACAAAATCCAGGAGGGAAATAACAGACCTTGCCCTTGTTTACATTAGCTGTTTTAACAAAATCCAAGTCTTTCATCAAGGATTGACTGATATAATAAAGTGACAGAAACCCGCACACTTTGTGAACAGTGGCTGTTTTAGTTTGTGACTGATCCCATATGTTTTGAAAAATGATCGCACATGTGCAGCAGTTGCAAGAAAAAAAGTGGTGTAAAATGAGTATAAGGTCACGATGACCACAAGGGACAACTCCATCATTGCGACCTCTGTCCAACAAGAACATCTCACAAAATGCTCAAATCTATACACCTAATCAATTCATTTTGAAATGCCATGCTGAATCCATTATGTGTACCCATCATCCTAAAGAGCGCTGGGCAGCAATTCACTCATTTCATCCAATGCAGGAACACTGATGCTTATTTTCAACAAGGAAAACAGAGAAGATGAGTAACATCATATTTTCTAAACTTCAGCATGCCTGGCTAATCCTTATTTTCCTTGGGTCTCTGAATGCTTGTGACGGGGTTCGGATCACAAGTTAAGTGACAAAGTCAAGCCTCACTGCTGTACAATAATTACGCATCCTTGCGAAACAGAAACTCAATTACTTATCATTTTAAGTGCTTCAAACAATGGTCGGATCTATAGTAGTGGATTGAATGCCTCTGGAGCATTTCGCATCAGTTATCATATTTGTGTAAGAAATGCAGGGGCTACTAAATTGAGATGATAGATTCATAAGGGTAAGTGTAAATGTGTCTGGTGCTGCATCTTAATTCAGAACCTGGGTGAAAATCAGATTATATGTGGGAAAGATAAACAGACAGGAGACATTCTAAGTGTTTCTACAGACTTAGTTTCATACGGGAATAACAGGCCGCCGAGTTTGTTTACCATTTCTTTCGCAGGTGAAATACAGATTAGGAGTACATTTACCGGCTATATTTATAAGTGAGGTGATAGCTGATCTCAAGGCTGGGAAACGGTGTGTTTGCGTGTGTGGTCTGCTCACAGAATTGCGTGTGTCAAGCTTCGACTTTTACCTTCTCCTCCTTCTCCTCCTCCTCCTCCTCCTCCTGCTGCTCCTCCATTTCCCCGGCGCAGTCTTCCTTCCTGGGGCTGGTCGCGTCGGCCTCTAACCTCGGTTCCTCCCCTGGTTCCTCCTTCACTCTCCCCAGTTCCCCACAAACTTTCCCCGCCGTCTCGCCCTCTCGCCCTGCGGAGAGTTGAGGACCTGGAGGCAACGTGGGCTTCTGCTCCATTTACCTCGCTGTCGGCAGACGTGGTACGGATGAAGGAGGTCACAAACTCTCGGAGCTGCTAATGAAAGTGTCCGCGCACCTGTCCGCGGAACACACTCTCGCTCTCATTTCGTCCGTAAAGTGTCGCAGCCGGGAAGCACACACAGAAAAAAGTGTAAAGAATGTGGTCCACAGCTGGAGTTTGTCACATGTCCACGAGTCTGCTTTGTCTGGATCTGGCGCTGGATCTGAGGCGACCCGTGTAGGCGAGTAAAAGTTTGTTTATCCTGCTGACAGTCGGGAGCGAGTCTACCGCCAGTGATCCACAAGTCAGCGTGTGGTAGCAGCGCCGCAGCGGCTCTAAATGAGATACGCCCACAGACAAGAGGCAGGCCAATCACCGGGGTCAACCCGCGGGGTAGGGCCAATCACCGGTATCGCCCCGCGGGATAGAGCCAATCAGAGACCGGCTGCTGCCTTACCGGGCGTTTGTCACCATGTACAGATGAGCTGCTCGAAATCACGGTGGGCATTTGAAGCCGGGCGCTCAAATTCTGGGTACACACGGTCTGCCCTCAAAGATAAACTAATATTACAAGTAGCATTTGGTGAGTAAGTGCCCCACTATCTTAAGAACAACAATTGAATGACTATTTTTTCCCCAATTGTAAACCAGGGCGCCAAAGCACCCATGGGTTGTCAACTCGAAGGGTTTTTCGTATTAGCGATAATTCTGATAAAAAGCCTCGTTTCAGAATTTTCACACCAATTTACAAATGATCGACCTCGTCGAAACTCATGTACATGAGTGGATTAAACCAATGAGTCGATGTTGACTGTTTGTCAACTGTTTGTCAGCTTCAAGTATATCTTATCTTAACTCTTGGGGTCAAAAATGACCCCACGAGTTGTTATTTCCCAAAATCTTCACAGAGAACTTTTGTATATGTTCATATTCCAGGTGTTCCTCATTAAACATGTTATTGTCATCCATCAAAATTCTCACTGTTTTGAGAATTTTAATGGGGGCTCAAAAATGACTGCACTCGTGGAAGAGAGTTGGTATTGGTAGGTTGTGCATCCAAGGGTTAAAGGTCATTCCCAAACTTTCCAAATTCCCAAATAAGGTTAAAAAAATCAAACTACAATATATCTCTGCTTGTCAGTGGATTAAGATGTTTTTGAATATGGAAAAACTGTCATTAAATACGATTTCCAAGTTTTGTCCATGGTGTTGCTTTAGCTCAGCTGTGAAAAAACACATTTGCATGCATGTCCTACTTAGGAAATTCCAAACTAAGCAGACACTGACCTTGACAGACACCGAGTCCCTGTCTGCACCCACTGAACCTATGTGAAAACCACACCAATGTTGATTTTTTTTTTTTTTTTTTTTTTTGTGATCAGCCCTGTGGGCTGAAATTGTTGAAAACAAAGAGTAGGATGCATTGGAAAAATATCATACCTGAGAGCATCTTGCTGGTATGGAAAATGTATGAAATACTGGATTCAGATAACTTCCCAAGGCCACATGACCATCCTGAAATGATTCAGTGTGTGGAGGAGGATAGGTCAACAAGAATACAATGTAAAGATGGATTTATGGTTTGTGACTTCTACTTGCTGAGGAACCTCACAGTGTCAAAATATGCAGTAATTCACTCATCACTAATCTTCCCTGGTGTAAACCTGGGTGCACAACTTCTGTTTAAGCGCTGTACTAAAGTGAAAACAATTGATTAAGTATGACCCTTGGCCACCAATACATATTAATCACATGACTAAATGTGGGCAGGAGCTGTAACAATATCCTTCTTCGGTAGTCCTAGATACCCAATGGTGAGGTGCCCCAAGTAGCCACTAGAGGACCTACACGCACAATTATCTTAACATGCCTACTTGGCAGCTCAGGTTCAGTCTGCTTGCTGGCTGGCTCTCCCTATCAGTGTAAACACACTCCAGTCACCGATGTTGACCTAGAGATGTTAACACCCTTTAAAATGTTGACTTAGTCCCACCGAGCACTGTTTGTCTTTACCTCCACCTCCCTGTCTGCCACTTGGGCGGCACTAATTTGGCTGTCTTTGTTTCTGCCTCCGTCTTTCTGTCATCGGGACCTAAATTGGGGCTGGTTCTTGGATACTAACTATGATTACGATGGTGTCTGAAAAGATAAACAAAGATGTATCACCAACTTCCAAACTAGGGTCACAGCTATGGTTCTAACAAGTACCTGGAAAATAATTATTTCTAGTTTTTTGTTTTTGGCTTTGGATATTGTCATGTTAAGACCCACATTCTTGTAGATTTAATTTTCATTTTAGTTTTTGGGTTGAGTTCTTTCCTTCCTTAGAGACACCTTGGTTTCCTTTGGTTTCCAAAGATTTCACTAAAACGTTGATCTGGGAAGAGTCAACAGCTTTATCTTGCAATTTTTACACTGGCACTGGCACCATGTTTTCACAAGAAAGCTGAAAAGCAAAAAAAAAAAAAAAAAAAAAATGAAATTTGAAAAAATTGATCAGTCATTGTCAGTGAAAACAGGGAAAGATTAATTGAGAAGAGAGTTGTTGGGGTTATGATGTTTCATTGGATCCCAGCATTAGTTAGTACCAATTGGTAGTAAGAGACAGTCACGTCAATGCAGACGGCCCTGCACAGAGCTCCTTCCACTAACTGCCTAAAAAGAAGTGAGCGTTCACGCTGCCACTTGTGGCTGATCTGAGACTTGATAAGAGAAGATGATGCATCGGGGAAAGTCATGGGCGTGAAAAACAGGAGGCCTGCTTGTGTTCGTTTAGCGGAAACACGTTTCCTGTGGCGAAGACTTAACATTTTATTTTCCTGTAGACCTTTAGCCAAAAAAGCTGAACTTTGTATCTGACTCAGACAGAAATAATCATCTGAAGTGACACTTTGTTCTCTGGAGTTGCAGCAAAGACGTCTTGGCTGGGGAAGTTACTGTACAGATGCTGTCCCCCTGTGGTGTTGTGCTGAGGGCTGAGACGGCAACATGCAACAAAAGCTTGAATTCATTCTTATGGTTCATATTTCCAAATCACTAACATGCCCCCTTTCTTAGCAAAGTCACTGAGGTGCAACCTAAGCTTACTCTGTGAGTCTCATCTCAGTTCAGCAGGTGAGGAGGCGTCCTGGCTCCCCTATGTCTGTCTGACACTGGACTGGCTGATGGAGTATTAGCTTCTGGCCGCGCTTCATCAATCATACCATCCATAACTCTGTCCCTAACCCTAACCATAACTCTAACCCTAACCCCACCATCACACATACATTTCGCTTGGCTCTGTGCCTCTTTTCACCAACTTTTGAGGGTCATAGCCACTGATGCTGCGGGGGAAGGGATCTACAAAATCCACTGACATAAGATTGTATTACATTAAGGTGTGAGGTCTGGATTCACAACAAAAATAGATAAAAATGTGTCTAGCTCCAGCAGTGGGTTAATTTTCTTAGGCCCAAAAAAACTCCAATAAATAACGAGGGTGATAAAGTCTACTTCACAGAGCTGAAGAACACAAAGACTTTACAAAGATATTACATTTAATGCTATGGTAGCAAAGAGTACAAAGATGGTAAAGCATTTTTCTCCTTGTAAAACTGATTTTTGCGTTTTGATTTACTTTCCTTATTGATCAAGTTTCCTGAAGATGTTGGTCTTGAGAGCTACTCCCCTCTCTGACACACTCAAGGCTGGGGAAAGTGGTAAACACTTCATCAAGCTGTAATTTCCAAGTGAATATGTAAGTTAATTCATTCTTTGAAAGCATAAAAAAAATAAACTTTGAGTACGAGCGGACTCATTTATTGCACCGTTTTGAGTCATAGCGGAGAGGAGCAGGAGGAGTGCAGTCAGTCATTCAGATGAGTCGTTCACTGCTCAGCCTCAGAGAAGGAGAGGGACTTTTAGCCTCTGGCTCTGAAAACCTCCCTCTGTATTTCCTCTTCACTTAGTGTGAGTGAACAGCTCTCTGACAGTATGAAGGTTTCTGACTCACTGCAGAGATTCACTCAGACACGGACAACATGATCCATCCTCACTTTGAATTTCTTAGACTGAAATAATGTTTCGGTGCAGGGAACCGAATTTCATCTTGGGTGAGTGGACCACAATGACAAGCTCTTGCGGTCATGTTCGTGTTTTGTTATTTGATGGTATGTGGATACACATAGCTGGTGTTTAATAGGTCAGAAATCATCACTACTCGTCTGTGTCGAATTACTATGCATGACATGTTCCATAGCTACACTACCGATGCTGATAGTCCCTGCAGTCAATTCAGTCAATGTTAGATGTCGATATGTGGCTCATTTTCCAGGTGTGATGATTTTCTCCTTTATCTCTTGGTCTCCTCACACGCAAGTGGCTTCGAGTAAGTTTGTCATTTTTGCTTGGACGCTGCTTCCTCAGATATGAACGTAGCGATCTTATCTAACTTTGTGCTCCATATTTCAGAGATGTGCAAATCATTCAACATCTCCGCCGCGTATCATCATTGCCAAGATCTATCAGGTAAAAATACTGAACAAACACCCAAAAAAATCAGCAATCAGGTGTTTCACATCAAAGTGACTGAAAAGGGCCTCGGCCGATGCTCTCCAGGTGGCGTCCACCACTTGGACTGTTTTGGTACTCATCCCTCACGTGGCCGTGCAAAGGACTGGAAATGTGTGTGGGAGGCACAAAACCACCCATCAAATACGACATACACGCTTGTCGTACAGCAAAAGTGAGTCTGCTTTTAGAGAAAGTCAGAATGGCAGGTATAGGTGCCCATACCTCCACCAAGGCTGCCCTGCACCCACGTGAAGTAATGTGGCCAAAAGGGGATGCAGACTTTGACTTAACATGTGAGGTTACCCACTATTTACCAATCTCAAAGTATTCTTGTATCAGTGATTCATCATCAAACTTATCAAATCAGTGTGGTTTAATCAACTTTGCGCTCCATGAAGATAAGATGCTATCCTTGTTCAGCCTTTGAGGAGGTATGATTCAAATCACTTTCTTTGGATTGTTTTGTCACCTTTTAGGATCTACTTGCTTGGAGCGCACAGTACATTTGTCTCATTTAAGATTCTGTTCAATTTATTGTAGAAAAACCTGATCACTGAAAATAAACATGAAATGTTAAGCCTTAAAAGCTCTGTTCCTTTCTCCCTGCCTTCATCCCCTGCAGAAGCAAAAGCCATTGCGAGTACTGGAAAGTTCTTGGGCTCTCACGGAAAATCACCTTATTTGAGAGTGACAGCGTGACTGCTCAAGTGTTTCTCGACAATGGGAAGAATTGCTCCAAGGCAACATTCACGGGTTTGCCCACAAACCTGGGTAAGCAGCTCCAAATCATCATTGTCTCTCCTGTCCTGTCAAAAACTGCCCCTCGCTGACCTCTCCCCTACCAACAGTGCGATGCGGTCCTCCCCTCAGCGCCATCTTCAGGCGCCACTCCACAAAACTGCAGGTCAACGTGAGCTGGAAACAAGTGGACGAAAGGCACGTTGAGCGTTACTATTTGCGCCTCAAAGCTGAAGGAGAAGCGCAGTGGACAGAGGTCAGTGTGGAGCGCGGCTTGACCAACACATTCAGAATGATGGCGGCAGCGACAGTTTGTTGGTTGTGTCCAGATGGTGGTGAGATCTCCCGTCAGGCTGCTGGACGACCTGAACCCATCGCTGGCCTACGCCGTCCAGATTCAGTGCATCACCAATGAGAAATGTACAAAATGTCCACCCAGTGACATCTACACCGTCCCACCTGGTCAGTCTGTCCTCGTTCTCCCGAGGAGAAACCTCTGAAAACTTTGCAGAAGAATGAAATCAGAACTCTTTTCTGAGAAATTGACTGTAGCAATCAATCTAATACCTTTGTCTGATTGCATTCACACTTACGGTACATATGATGAAAATAGATACCGTGACAGTGAATTTGATGAATAGACATCAGTGACAAATTCTGATATCAAGTGCTCTAAAGTAGAAAGTACAACATCTGACGGGTTTTTGACCACTGGAAATTCACCTGTTCAAAATTGTGTCACCTCGAGTAAAAGTTGGTTTCCTTCTCGTTTGAATTTGTAATTTCTCTCTTATTTTAAGAATTGACCTTGGCTCCTGTTATTGTCAAGGTTGATGATTCAGACATTGTGGGGGAAAAAGGTCGCCGACTTCTATCAGTCACCTGGAAGGTTCATTCCATTCAATATTTTTTAAACACACGACTTTAATCACATTGTTCATGTGTGCAGCTTCACATTCATTTTGAGGTTTAAAGAGTGTCCTTGTTAGCTTCCCCTCTCAGATCAGCCCGTGAGCTACAGAGTGAACGTGGCTAAAGTATCTGGGGAGAATCCACAAGAAGAAACGGTCACCACCGAGCCTGAGATCAGACTCATCCTGTCACACTCAGTCTTTCACCTCCAAATCTCTGCCTTCAGCAACACCAGCACCTCTCCAGCTGTCCATCGCATTATTCCCGCAAGGAACAACAGAGAGGGTGAGTTATCATTCTTTCTAATCTTAACGTGATGGACTTATGTTGGTGTAAGTATATAATTTCCCAGAGAGGCAGTTGAGGAATTTCTCCTCCTGCTCCAAAGATAAAGCATCAGTGACAGTTACCTCTGCATTAAGCAAAACTGTACAACATGTCACTTCTGCAAACATCTAACCACACTGCATACACTACTGTGTGTGTGCATGCAGGCCTTCCTTACACTTGTCTTGCATTGTCATGACACAAATGCCATCAGAAAAAAATGGCGTTTTAACGCCATTTGTAACGGTTTCTTCTCATCAGATTTGCCAGCTGGAGAGCTGAATGTGACACTAAGCAGTAATTCATCATTAACTCTTCACTGGAAAGATGATCTGATTCAAAACTACTCGTGCTTCTGCATGGAATGGGGCAAAGTCAACGATGTCCAAACTATGTCCTACAAGTCTTTTTGTGAGGATGAAAACAACTACAAGAGCTTTGACAATCTTGGGGGTGTGTACAGTTTGTATATCTTTAAGATTCTGCATTCAAATTAATCTTCATCTACATTTGCATCTACAGTACTGTATACTGTATGTATGCATGTCTGTATGCTGATCTGACGCACACACACACGTACACACACGCACACACACTTATTCTTTTCTTTCCTTTTTTCCTCTCCTTTCCCAGAGGCCTTGGAGCCGTACACCAGATACAGCATCATGCTGCACACCAGACCAAATGAGGGCGCATGCAACTTGAAGCACATCAACAATAGTGAGAGCACTTATGGGTATCAGCATTTCTACTTCATTGAAGGAGGTAAGCTCAACACCCTTAGGATCTTGGGTAGATTACCAAATTTTTTTGTTTTTTTTACGACTCTTACAGCCCCTCCTTTTCTTTCACAGCCCCTCTGAGTGCCCCTGTGAATATTACCGCGAGCAATTTAACCCACAACTCAGTGGTGCTACAGTGGTCGTCCATCCCGGAGGACAACCTCAGAGGATTCCTACAGGGTTACATCATCAATTACACCGTCTACCAGATGGAAAAGCAAAGTAAACACCCGACGTTGCCTAACCAGCACAAATGTTAGCATGTAAACATCAATGTGTTAATGTAAAAGGGGCCGTGAGCTGTTGTTGTCTGCGTCGCAGATGTTATTATAGTGGCACCAGATTCAAACACATATGAGCTGAAGGACCTGAAAGGCTCCACTGTGTACCAGGTCCAGATGTCTGGTTTCACACAGGCAGGAGCAGGAGTGCAAAGTCCAGCATGTCTCTTCGAAACACAACATCAAGGTTGGATCATCAGCCTTAATCTCCCATGTTTATCATTTTTCCATGACAAGACTTGTGCAATTCATTAAATGCTCATTTTACATCTACAACGCAGAAGACATCAGTGATTACGAACGTGTGGCCCAATGTTTCTTCTCATGCAGATGGTCAGAGACTGGGTCTTCTCATTAGCGCTGTGCTTATTGTGGCCTCTGTGCTTGTTTTTGGATCTCCGCTCATGAAAAGGTGAGACACAGATAAAATCATTTGGTCTTTGAATTGTTTTTGATTACCCAGTTGCATAAAATTAGCAAATCATATTCTATCACAATGGCACGTTGTGTGCATAAAAATGCTGTGAGCATTCAGCTGGATTTATTTTGGTCTCCTCCCTGCTCAAGTCTAAACCCTGAATCAACCATTGCTTTATAAAAAAAACTGATAAGGACCAAATGCAATACGTGTGTGTCACTGTGTTTCTATTAGTCTGCACCTTGTGAAAAAGAGACCATGTCGGCTAGAAAATACAATGTCAGAGGTCAAATGTGGTCAAAAAAGCCTTTCTACTCCAGAGGTCATAAGATGTGATCTGTCTGCCTGTTTTTCTGTTGGTCCAGGGCAAAAGCGTTGCTTTGGCCGAGCATCCCGACTCCTCGACAGAGCAAAGCGATGCAGAAAATGGGTGCTAACTTTAAGCTGGTGAGAAAAATCTTTGTGGTGACAATGTATGTGAAACCAAATCATTACTGAAATTTAAAAATAACATTCTTATGTCACTCAGGGATTCCTGATCCCAAGAATCTCGCTGAGGGCTGAGGAACAGGATACAAGTAGTCTGCAAATAACTGAGAAAGAGCCTGTGTTTCCTGTCCGATGGTCCCTCACACTGCAGTCAATTCATAATGAGTCCTTTCAGGGTGACGAGACATCAGAAGCTACTTCAGACTGGGTTCAAATACACACCGCTGACCTGCAGACATCTGCAGACATGTTTCCTGGAGATTCTGATGTCATTGCTGCTCAACAGCAGAACCATTTTTTTCCCGTGGGCCTTACAAGTGACTACACAACAATGCAGATGTTTATGCAAGGGACGCCAAAAGGCATTCCAGCCCCGACAAAAAACACAGCAGAGGACCCTGATGTGACGGAAGTCATATTGAAGGTATGAATTTGTCAGTCAGTTAAGCACCAGCATTAGTGAACAACTGTGCTGGGACTGAACAGCTGTAACAGCGATAAATGACTTTTCACAAAAATCCTACATGCATCAGCCAATGGACTACATGTGGAAAAACCTGAGGGGCATCGGCACTTACAATTACCCTGATTCATGAATCTGGAACACTTCTGCTCATGTACAGGATTCTTTTGAGAAAAAAGTTGACATTGTGACACAGCAACCATTTTATTGTGAATAGTTGCCCTGGCAGAAAAAAGAAGCTTCATCTCAGCCACCTTCAGCTCAGCTCTTCCCGTTTCTTAACTGAATATCATGGCAGGTCTCACTACCATCTTGTATACCTTCCATTTAGGTCTGCCTGAGATGAGAACATGTGGTAAGAAAATAAACAAAAATATAACTTTACATTCTTGGATGGATCACATTGTGCACACCAAGTGATCAAGTGCAATCACAAATTCAACAGTGACCTAAGACTGCAGACATGATGCAATCCAGAATGTGGACTTGAACGATAATACAATACAATACAATTTAATTTGTATAGCGCCAAATCATAACAGGAGTTATCTCAAGGCGCTTTACAGGATGGAGCAGGTAGTGCTCCTCAGGCTACAGGTGGGCGGGCAACTGCCC
>OMPJ01008837.1:0-40256 GCA_900312935.1 Carapus acus | reverse complement strand
AGTTATCTCAAGGCGCTTTACAGGATGGAGCAGGTAGTGCTCCTCAGGCTACAGGTGGGCGGTCAACTGCCCTGACCGCTCGGGTTGGGAGAGAGAGGGAAGGAGAGAGAGGTAGAGAGGCAGAGAGAGACAGACACAGGTGTAGGGATGCACAGCAGTAGTAGGAGCAGGACCCAGATGTTCGCAGGTCCATCATCTCTGGTGGTGTTCTACTTGCCAGCTACGGGATAATAGAGCATAATGTGTAAATTTGGTTAAGTGCTGCCGATGTTTTTTTTAATTGTTGATGAATAAAGATCTAAATATACAGTATATGCAGTGTCCTTTCGGGCATCAAGTACTTAAGTGGTGGTGGAGTCTAGAAAAATCAATTTTTCATCAAGACAAGTCGGAAAAGTTGTTTCATAAACATGCTTCAGCTATTTTAAAAATATCTGTAATTGAAGTAGTTATTGTACCATAGAACAATGGCAAGTGAATCAATTAGTCAACACTCATACCTATTCATCCATTATCTTCTATTCTTGAGAGACAGAAAGTTTCCAGCATGATTATACAGGTATGTCTGATTCACCATATTGGCCTCATTGCCGGCTTAACAAACTGCAAAAGCACAACTAGCACACCTACAATTCATTCAACACCTGAAACCTTTTATTTAGCGTCTTTCTGTAAACATGTTTTGTTAGATATATGTACACTTATAAGAATCACATCTTTACCAAATTCTTCCTAACGATTGCTACCAGGTACAGGCTGCCCCTGCTGCTGTAGCAAACTGACAAGTTCTACAGAATAAGCCATCTATACGAGTACCGGTACATGAATATAAAAAAATAATGTTCTTCACATACTGTCAGTCTTGTTGAAAACCTTCAGAAAATGTCACACAAAAAGTAAGATGGAATCGATGGTCATCAGAGCTTCTTAAACATATCAAACCTGACAAAACAGAGAAATGCACAAATCTTGTCCCACAGATGTCCACAGAATAGTAACCTTATTTTAATGAATACTGACTGTGTTTCCACAAAAATAGCTTCATTGAAAATTGCTTCACTAAGACAAATATTCACAATAAATCTTTCCCTCTATTTGTGAAAGCAATACTCAACATGATATCTAATTACATCTAATGGTTTAACTTTAACATCGTTCACACTAAATTCAGGTTATATCTGTCCATAAGTCTCGACAATTTGTTAGAATACATCTGTACAATCTTAGTTGAGGCACTTTTTGACCATCAATACTTGACCTGTTGTGAACTTATCATGTTTCTTCAGTTTTCAGAGCTGACGGAAATGTTTACACACCAATAGTTTACAGTATAGGCTTGTACTTCGTCTATGTAGATCCAACAGTAGATCAGATTTCGTATCACAGCATCACACATCAAGAACAGTAAAGGTTCATTGTGAATTCTTGCAACTACAAGAAAACACAAAATAACATAGCAAGTGAAAGTACATCCATCGAACCAAAAGTTGTGAAAATGTGCTTACAATAAAAATGGCCAAAACATCTAAAAACCTGCAAGAGCATACAGAAACAGTGAAAGAATCTGCCTTTCTGTACAGCATTTAATAAAATCAAAAACATTATGTGGTAATACCCAATAACCTGGATGCAATATGGGAGAATTATGGGAGGCTTTGCTGATTATTGACGACAAATGTGTGTCTATCCACCGGAGGGCAAATGAGCATTTCAGAGACGCGTGAGCAGACTGTTGCGGGCAAGTAGTCATTAAAAAACAAACACAACAAAACAACAGAGAATGGGTAGTTGATAACACAACCACTAAGTATTGTGTGCTATTGAAATACACACACATAACACCCCACCCAACAAACATTACAGATACACCCCATGAGATGTCACAGGAACATGCCTCAGCATGCATACCAATCTGCAATTTCAGTTCAACATAAAGGCAGCAAAGTATAACCAGTATATTGAACAATAAGCTTTGCTATTTTGGCCTTGAAAACACCAGGCCATCTTTAGATTTGTAGAGCATAATGAATCCTTTCATCAAGGTGTACTCTCAGGAGTAAGGTACACATTAACTTTTCATCCTTGCATCAAGTTGAAGGTTTCTTGATGTTTAACGCTCTCTAAGCATGTAAGCCCTGGGGGACAAAACATGACACATAAATCAGCTGGCCAAACGTTGGCAGTTCAGCATACGATTCTTGGACAAGAGGAAAGACATCATTTGGTGTGTCAATCCTCATATGGTGTCATGGCTTGTTATTTCAGGTTTGAGGAAATAACTTTCTCCAAATAACATTTGGGGATTATGCTCGGTAATATCTGACATAAGTTTAGTCGAAATTGAAAAATGCAACCCTTCTCCTAACTCTGTTGGGAGGATGTATGCACAGCCTACTAATGCTCACTTGCCCTTCAGGTGTGACATGTGAATCAGTTTCATCATTGTGTCAGGTATTCAGCTTCGAGTGTTGTGTTTGAATTTTTATCTTTTTTTAAATATTTTTGATAATTTGTTAAGATGGAATTGGGTCAAGGGGGAGATGCCCTATGAGATAAATATGAACGCACTAAATGTGTAGAAGTCACTTGTTGATGTCTGTGCTCATGGACCCTTCGTCCTCATAGTACATGTTGTAGCTGCCGTTGTGTTTGGCACAGGGAGATGATGCCAAGTCCTCGCTGGGTGTGGCCGAGTCCTCTCTGTCACTGTCATAGGCCCTCCCCGCCTGAAATAGAACAGCCGTCTTAGGTAACCAACAGATTCCTGCTCTGGAATGTAATGAAATTGTCAAGAAATGTCTATGTCAACAGTTGTAAGTTAAGGCTTTAGCTCAGCATGCACAACCTCTCTGATACAGGTCTATGCTCCCTCTCCAGCAACAGAACAATGACAGCTGTTAAAACACAATGATTTCTGCTGGCTCCAATTTCACAGGCAACAATCCACAAGCATTAAACATAGCCGCCCAGAGCAAATACTCTTACTGCAGCTCAAGCTTTTGCTAAGAAATATAAAGTGGATGTTGGGATCACTGGGCTACTGGTGTGACAGTGCTTGGATACAGATAACACATCATAGCTGAAATGAGCCTGAGGAGAGTTAGCTTGAAATTTGGTGAGAAAGCTACTTTCCAAATCTGGATGATGACCACAAATTAAACTGCTACTACATGTTCTGCCATAGCATGCACTGTGCACAAGGATGGGGCTGTGGGAGCTCACTGGTTATGAAAGGCTGAACAACACAGATACTCTGAATCCATTTGGGGAGCACACAGGCACATTGTTTTCACCTTTGAGGGCCTTGGTTTGCCTTTTAACCTCTCGCTGTCTTTGCGGCTCCTCTTCCTGGAAGTGGAGCGTTCCCTCCTGTCCCTGCCGTGCTCCTGCCGCTTATCTTTCCTGCTCCTTCAAAGTCCAAATCAACATTGAGAACACATCAGTCATCAGTCCATTAGAGAATCAGAATCAGAATCATGACGTTAATTTTCTAGAGCTGCACGGCTTGAGATGTGACCGATAAGACAGCGAGGAGAGGTATCTACCTCTTTGGTGAAAGTGTTCGCGCCTTCCTCCGAGGACTCTTTGAATGATCTCTGCTCCACCTCCTGCGGCCCCTGAAAATACAAAGAATGACTGAAAAACTGAAGATACCAATATGTTTTGAAATTCTGAGCAATTACAAAGAAATACTCCCTTCCTCCATTCAAACCATTGGGATTCAATAGCTCTCAAAGAAGCCAGGTTTGACTCCTATTTGCTTACTCATACCACAGTGATTCCTGTGACAATAGCATGGCTGACATGCTAAAAAAAATACCTTGAACGGCTGCGACTGCGTCTCCCATCTCTGGATCGAGACCGCTTGCTGTGACTGCTTCTCGAAGTGTCCGTCCTTGGCCAAGACCTTTGAGTGGGTCTGTTTACAGTATGTGGCACCAACATTGCAGAACACATTTAGTTGGAAAAACACAACCGCTTGCTTTCTGGCAGGAGATGCTTTGATATGAGACTGGGTGTTCACCTGTGTTTTGAGCGGGACCTTTTCCTGCGCAACTTTGAACGAGAACTGGACCGGGAGTGAGACCTTCGTGATCTCCTGGAACGACTGGAGGAGCGTGTCTTTGTCTCTACTGATGTGGAAGCAGGGAGACATTTCGTCAGTGCTATACCACCAAAGCCTCTGATGCCTTGATGTGATCGTCTTTGTGTACCTGGTTCTATGGCAGCGGCTATGGTGGACTGTGCCTCCCTCACTCTTTTCATCACACTTTCAAGCTCTTTAGCAGCAGCCTGAGGGGTTAGCTCCGGTGGCTTCACAATGGCATTGTTGGAATGATTCACCCTGAGAGACATAAATGGCTCTTTACTGACAGAGCAACACAAGCAAAGAAAGAGCCGAAAGTATTTGCCTGTAATCTTTAAGATGAAGAAACAGAAATACACACTTCAGTGGTCTGTCCCCAAACATGACCCCGTTGAACGTCAGGGCTCTGGCGACCGAATCCTGCTCAACAAACTCCACAAAAGCAAAACGAGTCGGCTGCGTCTCATCTCCAGCCATCCTCACAAACTTAACATCCCCCACTTGCTTGAAGAACTCCAACAACTGATCAGCAGTGGTGGTCTGACAAATGAGAGATTAAAACAGTGCTGATATTATTTGGAGAAGTATGACCCAAAAATCTGTGTTTTTGTGTGTATACAGAATCTAGCCACCGATATAAAAGTCAGGTAAATATGATATTGGTAAGCCCAGGCAAGGATGAACATGACAACATAAATATGTGCTTGGTGTTCAATATCCTCCAAGTCATTTCCTTGTTGCTCCCTTTAGAGGTTGCCATGGTGGAGCATCTGCCTCCACCTCTCCTCCATAACCTCAACCGGTAAACAAAGAGCCTTCATGTCTTCACTTCTACACTGTATATCCATGAGCCTTTGTTGTGGTCTTCCTCTTTTCCATCTTCAACATCCTTTATCCATTTTTCAATTTATAAGCAGACTTTAGCAGGCTAAAATTAGATTTTGAGAACAAGGCCTATGCGGAAAGTACTGCAATGTCATGTTTTCATGTTCACAAAAGGCTGAGGTAGATCAAGCTCAACTTTGGTTCCAGACAGAATGACGATTACTAACATCTACAGTATAATGGAACGCTCAATTCAATTCAATTGTAATTGTATAGCGCTACATCATAACAAGTTATCTCAAGGCGCTTTCAAAGATGGGACAACATAGCAACCATCAGACATCCTGCATTGACAGTAGACATAATAAGAAAAACAGACACCTACTTGTGAGTTCAGGTTACCAACGTAGACCGTCCGCCTGATCTCATCGATTTTGGATGGATCCACATTTCCCATTAGTGGTGGCTGGGAGAGTGCTGCAGCTGTTTGGTCCAGTCCAGATGACCCCCGACTGATTAAGGGAAGGTTCAGCTGGAGGTGCAGGTTCAAACATGCACATACACAGAGACACACTCATCATGTTGAAAAGATGACATTCATTGACACTGCTGTGTATTAGTTCTCAGGACAAGAATTCGCTGGAAATCTGTTTAAAAAAGTGAAAGAATTGAAAACCGACCCGAGTGAAGTGTTAAACATGTTCACGCGTTGTGGGAAATTTACCCAATCGGGTTAGCTAGTTACAATGACGAATTCATAGTGTGTGAAGGAAGTCACGAATTTTACAATAATTATGTACAGGTTCAGTATGAATGCCTTTGGATTGATAAAAAGACTTTTTTTTCATAATTTAGAGACGTTTGGGGCAATTCTATGGTGCCAGAACAGATTGCAATTACTCTAGCTATTTTAAATGACAAAAAAAAATTGATTCGAGCGTATTTATTTATCGAGTGCAGTTAGAGAATGAATTTTAACTCGTTTCACAAGGGACTACACAACAAACAAGCAGAAAAATCCTAGAATCTTAAAATGCACACTCACATTCTGAATGGGAGCTGGTGCAGGAATGGGTAGTAGTCCTCCACCAGGAATCACACTGGGCGCAGGTGTGGTAGGCGCCAAAAGTGACAAAGCCTTGGCCTCTTCTGGAATCTTCCCTGAAGAACAGAGGTCAGTGTTGGTGAACGAAATTGAGGGATGCTTTTCTCTGTCTCCTCTATCTCTGCACAACACAATTAGCCCATCGCGTTTACGTCTCCCTGTGTAACTTAGTTGCCTGCTAGTCTAACCATGGCATACTGGAGACAAGCAGTCAGAATCTGGCATTACAAGTTAATTATTTCCTTCAATCTCAAATATTACGGATGGTTAAGTACACAAAACTTAACTTATTCCCACAAAAAAAGACCGATGGTTTTGTCCTTGGTCTTTTTTCAGAAATAAAAAAACAAACATAAAAAGAAGAATAAGTGCAGAGAATGAGTCAACAACACTTTGATGCATGGGTCACCTGTACTGGAAACATATTGGTCATGAACCATACGATATCAAGCATGGGCGCTTTTCCATGGGGCGTTCGTTTCGCAGTGTTGGAAAGGTGTGCAACACATGACAACCCCAATGGCTGCATCACTAATAGCACACAGGACATCAGATACAGAGAAGAACAACAATTTTAAGAGCTGTGGGAAAAGTGAACCAAGACTTCAGCCAGTAAACAACGCATTCGGAATATTGCTCATTTTAGTCTTAATCACTATCTTGGTAAAACTGAAGTGAAATGTCCTATTGAGTTATAGCAGACAATTGCCCTGACATAGCACATAGTGAAGTTGAACGACAGGTGAAGCATTGATTTCTGGTATTTCTGATAGCTCATTCTCACTGCAGGGTACAAGTGATCCAATTCAGATGTTTTGCCTGTATGGCACACAACAGCATATGTCCTGAGAGACAGTGCACATTACACAGCCAAGACCATTGGATATGTTCCAAAGCTGTTATATGTATAGTCAGATATTGGTCAAATAACATCCATCGAAAAAGTCAAAATGCAGACACCATTCAAGCTATTGAAAAGTCGAAATAGTATCACAAATGGATCAGGCCTATAAATGTGCACAAGCTACCAGCACATATTAATGATCACCAAACGATCTACATGTTGCATTTATATGCAAATCAGGGCGCAGATTGAGAGGTGTGAGTGGAATTTAACACTGTCTAAAAGAGATATAAGGATTTGTTCAGAGTCTCACTCTTAAACGACTAGCCCCTCACTACTTCAACAGGAGTGGGAGATAAGAGTTAAGTATTAGTCCTCCTAGCATCCCATGTGTGACACACATCCCACCGGTATGCCGAAGCAATACTCTGGCCAGAATTCAATCACACACAAGCTGCAGCTGTAGCGGAAAGAGAGAGGGGGTGGGGGTTGGACAATAATCAAAACAACAAACAAAAAACAAATATAAATACAACGCCAGATTAATACTGTAGTATCTGAGTAGAGACAGTAGAGAGTGGACAACATGGGAAAGTATGAAAGGAAACAAACCAAAAGAAAAATAAATAAAACAAAAGAGACAAGATGTCCATCTTGGAAGGTTCAGCAGGCTATTCTCCTGGTCACATTCCCCCTTGGCTGCGTTGGCCCGATCGGGGATAGTGGCTTGGAAAACAATGCCTGACTCAGGCTAGTGTAGTGTAACAGCTGGGCCAGTCTAGTCATCTGATATGCACACATAATCACACAGAAAAAACATACAAAACCAAATTAATAAACTCAGTAGCCATCTCGCACCAATTCACGTGGACAAAAGCATCATGTTAGAGGAGACATCATGTTTTACGTCTATACATACACAAGCGAACAAGTGTAGCAGCAAAAGGAAGGGAGCTTCATTGAAAAAAATCAACTTGAGGAGAGAAAAATGGCATTCGCAGCAGTGCCAAACATTTCCGGCAAACAAGTAGGAGAAATCAACAGGCTGGATGAAACAAATATCTACTTGCAAGACCTCAGTGTTTTAAGTGGCAAACTTACAAAATATGACAAACAGTGATGAACTTCAGGGTGCTGGGCTACTGCAAATTGCTAGCACAGCTTCAACACACTCTGACAAATCTATGTGGGGAACTCAAATCATGCTGCCCTCCTATGAATTACAGAGTAGGTAATAGTCTGACGCGAGTTACAACTTTGTGATACAATTCTGTATTAACTGGGGAAATCTTCCTGCAAAAACCAGAGGTGAAAAATGGAAAAGGTGAAAAAACTGTCAGTGTTGATTGCATGGCACTTGTGGCCCAGGTTGAGAACCACTTGGCTGCAAACACCACCCACATCAGATCAAGATGACACCACATTAGGAAAAATATCAGACTCCATCTCACCAGTTAAGTTACACAGGACCTGTACTATCTAAGCACACTGAAGCGGACCTAGTGGCTTATACGTGAGCCATCTCCATGCAATGAATTTGTGTTGATTAGTACTGTACTGTGTCACTCTCGTCTGTATATGATTGTGACTAAACAGTTTCGGGACTGGAATGTTTCACTCTTAACCATATAACACAATATATCTATAAACCTCAGTAGTGCCCAGTGATCAGTATGATAACGGCAGAACCTGTGCCATACACCTATGAAAAGCGATCAAAAGAAATAACTCCTTTGTGATCCAAAATCAACGCATCTGAACCATGTGAGGGAACTCCACGAGGAAAAAAAAGTCTGCCCAAACACAAAACGCAAGTGGATTACAAGTGAAAAACAAGTGCACAAAGACAGACATTTTAGAGTTGCAGACACGGGATGCACTCACCTTCGGCGCAGGGGACCACGATCAGGGCTCTGTCAATAAACACAGTGTTGGTGAGATGTTGCGCCACACCAACACTGGAAGGCTCTCGATACTTAATGTAACACACTTTGGATGAGAACGACAGGGGGGTATTGCTGTGAATGCAGAGGAACAGAAAATACATTACGCTTGCGAGGCAGCGTCACAACTTCAGACAAGCGGTTCGTAGTCATGTAGCCCGCATACAGGCCGCGGAACCGCGGTGTTGCCTTTCTATCTAAGCCGCGGATCGTTGCTCTTACTCAGGCGGGTAGAGCCGCAGTTCCTCGATGTCTCCCAGAAAGCCGAAAAGAGTACGCATTTGTTCGCTGCTCACGGCCGAAGACAGGTTGGTGACCTGGACGACGGCTGTTCCCGGAATTCCGCTCATTATTATTCACAATTAATGTATTTAAACTTCTATTTACTGAGGATATTTCATGTGTTACGATCACGGTTAGCCCGTGTGGAGCGGCCGCAGCGTTTGTCCCTTTTGCTAACACCTCTCCGGTACGCTGGCGCCTCCGACAGGATTGGAGGGTCAAACACTGCAATGCAGCCCACAATGCAGACATAAAGGTATTTGGTCCAAATATACTTGCTGCATATCGGCGCGACTGAAATTGAAATTGAAATGGAAATAGAACAAACCAAAAGTGAATTTGGTGCCAAACAAACTTCTTGCATCCTGCTAACCAACTACCAACACATTGATGATGAGGGCCCACCTAGGCAACAAGAACTGCAACAGTCAGACATGCTTTTGTGGGCACTAATAATGCACAAATAGTGAGGGCAACTATCAAAAGGATGACAAGGTGCTACTGATACACCAGTCCAAAAATGCTGACTCAAGCAACTGAGTCGCTTTATTCATGTCTAAGATATTCAAGTGTAAGATTTGGTGTGTATAGTCATTTTCCATGTTCTCACATCCACACTCACCAGTTGTCAAGTTTTTATCAGGCAGGACAAAACACAAGATTTAACACGGATGTGTGCAGGTCAGTAGAAATTTGCCTTTCTTAAAAAACATCTTTCCAATCGTAAGTGTCTATACTGATATTTGACAGACAAGGCTTTCATGGTAACAAAACACAAAACCTTAAACGTAGGATATGTTGGACACAAGCAGCCAGTGCCTACCTTCTCCTTTTTGATTTGGGGAGAACAAAAATGTTGCTTTGCCTTGAAAATCAATCCATAGACAGAATCCAACTTTTCACCTCAGCTGTTGCTTTTGTTTGTGTAAAATAAATAAATACATGAAAGAGAAACAGTCATTTTGAGGAGCATTAGTTTATTTTCCACAGGTTACCTCAGAAACATGATTATTATGTACAAAATCTGGAATGTTGGGTAAATGCATATGAATATATGTGAATATGCATATTTCACTGTGGCTGTTTCCATGGAAACCTTAGAAATACTAGCTATACACTAAAAGGGTTTCCTCTGCATTGCAATTTATTGCTGGTTTCACAATCCCAAGTCACTAATGCCATTATCAAGTCGATTTTCATTTTGTGTTTGTATTTACAGTGTTTAGTAAGGTCTAACATTTACTGGAGACTAGGAGACTACTAAATAAATAAGAGCAACATAGAAGCACACAAAAAAGACCAACTTGGGAATAGAAAGTTGTCAAAATGTTAACTTGCTAGATTGTCTACATCATCGGGTACATTTATTCGCTAATAATATGAGAAGACAATTATCTGATAATTGTTCTCCTCATAATCTGAGAGGGTCAACTGGTATTAAACTATGAAAACAAAAAATATCAACAAAGATTTAGTCTGTTGAGTACACTATGCAGTGAAAAGGTTTGGGGAAATGCACATTATTTTTCCTTGCGTGTTTTCTGTTCATTTTTTGATCTCTTTCAATCCATAATGCCAGGATGAAGCCACACTTACAGCAACTATCCATTTGCAGGAACAATAATACAATGTCAGATATGAGGGTCATTTACCACAGTGTGTTTTGGTGTAACAGTACCACAAGTTAACATGTATCAAATTACCCATAGAGAGAGGTAATGGAGGTGACATAGTTTTTTAATTTGATTTCTGTATGATCACCAAGTGAATGCCAAAATGGATTTAATTTAAAGATTGATTCTTGCAACTATTTAGGGGTCTGTCGGACTTAGTACATGGATTTGTGGGGTCATTATCATATCATGTGCGTGAATGTCATCATTTCCATTTCTCTTGGAAACACGTCTTGTGGAATAATTATTTTCTATAGTGTAATTTCATGCAAACAGCTACAAATACATTTGTTCACTCAAGTGGACATGACATTTAATTCAAATACATTTCACGTCCTGATGCAAGTCTGACAGACATGAACAAAATTATAGAACTTGTCAGAGCTTCTTTTAAAACATGATGATTTTGCACTCAAAAATATCAGGAATTACTGTTTAACAATGCAGAGGTCAAATTTGTTGAAGCACTGTTTTCCTGTGCCAATTTGATTTCTTACAAAAAATACTTCTACAATATAAAAACATGTAAAACCAGGGACTACTAAAAGTCAGTTTTTGTAAAAAATGCTTAGTTGTGTTTTTTGAATGAAAATAAAAGGTTTTCATATTGCTGTTTAACCATTATAGAGCAAATGTACTCAGGTTTGTGAACAAGTAGGTATTGCTTGGGTCATGGGGTTAAAAGTCACCCCCTATTCAAACAGCTCAAGGTCTATGGCACTTGACAACCCCCCCTTCTCACTACTCTGTACAGCAAAGAAAAAGATAATGTGACATGGTGATGTGTAAAAGTACTGCATAACATGTAAATGTTACAGACACAAAGGCAAAGTGTGGTGTTTTCTGAAGTAAAAACAAAACAATCATGGTTGAAAGGTTTAAGAATTACACAGTCTAAAAGATGGAGCCCTTTGAAAATTAAAAGTGTGAACACAGCAGGACCTATCTGGTGCTGCTCTGATTCCATTGCCTCTCTGTATATGTTCCCTTGCTCTCTCCAACTGCTAACTTTTTCCAATCTTGCTTTGGTTAACTAGCGTAACCATCATAATGTTGGTGGAAACACTGTCAAACTGATTTTGGCCGAGCAAATACACACAGCCTCTGTCGGTCAGGTATGACCGATATTTTTCGAAAATCGGAATTCATTCATGTGATTCGCAATTTTGTACAGAGATTAACTGCTTGCTGTACAGCTAATGGTCTCTGACGGGGTGATGAGGGGTTTCCCACAGCTCTCTGGGAACAGGTTTGAGTATTTCTCCCTCTGTATGTCACTTCTTCTTGTCTCTTCAGTCATCCCAGTAAAGCTGAGAATTCTTCTCCAAAATGAAAACAGACTTGAACAACATGATCTACATTCATCTTCACACAAAAAGCACATAACACAGTCCCCCACAGAAGATCACACAGCAGACCAAAAATTGATTAATTGTCTTAAATAAACAGTCAATAATCAAAAAAAGGGGAAAAAAAGGATGGTAAGAGAGGGAGCCCTGCCCCCTAGTGGTCAGTTCCAATTCAGGTCCTTGATTGAAGTAAAATCTAACTCAACATAGAAGATTAATGAGAACAAAACATGATCTGTACAGAGACCACAGTAATTATTTGTCTAGGAGCTGATCATATGTCCATCTTTCTTTGTATAAAAATATATACCACAGTGATGGCCAGTGGGGACTTTCACGTGTGGATGGTAGCCCCCCCTCTCGTTCCACTTCAACTAGTGGCTTTGCTTTGTGTGGGGGCTATGAGTATCTGTACTATAAATAGTCCAAATTGGATTTCAATAGACCAGTCTTTTGTGTATACAAAAATATGAGAGTCTATGTCCAGTCCTTCTTTGTCCAGACAGAAGTCAGTTTCTTCCCAGCCGAGTCTATGCTTGCATCTCCCGCATGATAATCAAGTCCACTGTGTTTGGAAATGTTTTCAGAAGGGAAACGGCAATCCCATGATCAATATTCACAAAGCTGTATCCATTTGCCTGAAAGACAAGTTTTAGGGTCAACAGTAAGTGAAACTAATATGCTCATTATCTGTGAAAATTTATGATTTTTCCTTGCACACCTGGATGATTTTATCTCCAGGTTGAAGAATCTTAGATGCAGGTCCCTCTGGTTGAACTCTTGTCACAAAAATACCCTGTAATTGGATACATAGATTTGATTAATCAACAACATTGATGTGCATATCTTCTGTGGCCTGGCATAAGAGACAACGTGATCGGTGTGCATACATTGTCATCAGGTCGAAAGGGGTTTCCTCTGCCTCCTACACCTCCTGATATACTGAAACCCAGCTCTGGATTCTTCTCCACTTTAACACGGATCTGAAACACACCCACACACTTTATTCCTTTGTTGCATTACTCAGAGATATTTAGATAGTAACAAAACAGCAATAGTCAATATAACAATTACAGTGAATTTTATACACCTACTGATTGGAATCAACCAACTGACCAACTGTTTCTCATGCAAGCGGTGTGAAATGCACATTTCCACATGAAAATCAAATGGAGCAAGAGTGACTGCAGTACCCAGTGAAGGCAGTATTGATGACATTTCTCATCTTAAGCGCAGATAACGAGCCATCATTCAGCTTCATTGTGGCACGTGGATTAAATTGTACTTTGCTTGCTCCTCTATTTCATAAACATTGCAAATTTAAGAGTATAAAGCAAGTTAAGATAACTGTTCTCATAAATGGGGCATTTGCTCAGTCTGTATGGATTTGGCTTTACAGGGGCTCATCCTTCTCACCTCCTGTTGCAGTGTGTCGTGTGGGTTGCGTGCTGGCCCCTGGGGCTGCTGGGAGACTTTGAGCATTAAGTAGTCAATGAGTTGCTCTCTGGATGGGTGGCGTGCCATGGGTGGCTGGCTCATCTGGCGGGAAGATGGGACCATTTGACCATTTTGACCATTCATTAAAGGCACCTATGGCAAATGGGTTAACATGATATTACAGGGGAGGCTGAAAGGTCAGATCTAAAACAATATCAAACTATCAGAGAGAGGAAAACCAACTGTCATATATTGTCTGATGTGTTGGGGGCAGATGCAATATGTTTCATATGCTTAAAGGATATGACTGACAACAAAAATTAACAATACCATTTGAATTCAGGTAATGATGTTTTGTACACATTAGGTACAGGATTTGTACACATTAGGTACAAGATTTGATGCTACCTACTTTTCTGTGGGGGTCTAATGTGTAGTTCTGCACTTGTCCTTGAGGTACAAACACCTCATCCTGCAAGAAAAAAGGTTTTTACTTCAAATATTTATTTGGCAAAAATGCAATTGAAATTGTTGCCAGCTGAGCCAAGTTGTCATGCAATTTGTCTGGCTACTTGTGGATACAGTAGAAAAGATGGCACACCTTTCATTACTCAGTGTACACATTCTCAACTCTCAGTGGATGAATTAAGTACAGTGCATGGAACTAAATGGATAAATATAGTATTGTGCCTGTCTGCCTACCTACCAGTACATTCCATCATGACTTACTGTCCCACTTTCCTCAACACTGACAGGTACGTATACCGATACCTTAGCGAGCAGCCACCGCTGTCCACAACATACAACACATGGCTACAGAAAGAAATACACTGTAGCTCAAGTAGAAGAGACTTTGGTGTAGTTCAACACTTCAGAGCAGGTAATGAATGAAAAGCATGTATTTCTAGGAGAACAATAACTTCCAAAATAGGGGTCAAGCAAGAGAGGAGTGGGAATAGGTTCATACAGATGGTGAGAGACCAAGCAGGTTTACAAAAAACAAACTAAACAAAACCAGATTGGAACCAGATTGTTCACAAAATCTGATCAGTTTTCCCTTAACAGACCCACTATTCAGCACAAGAAGTTGTACTTTCAACATCATTAGAAATTAAATCCATTGCAATGCGCACAAAAACCAAACAAACAAACTTTCATTTGCATAGCTGCAGTAGTAACTACAATCACAGGCATTGCACATTATGCCAATGTGCATTGGCTTAGCAATTTCTGCAGTATCTTTCATCTGCTTTGAAACGAATCATATAATGTATAATAGCAACAACTTTGAAGGACTCAAAGACTGAATTCCAGTACGGGCATTGAATGGTACAAAGCCGCTTTTACAAGAGTGTTACACTAAAAATAAGCTGTTATGTCGCCACAAAAATGCAAAAGATAACTAATTAAGTGTTAAGTATTAAGAGATCTATTAGTAATGAGGACACTATTGTGGGATGCGATATGACTTCTGATGCCAAAAAATTAAAAGATCTGATGAGCAGTATGGATTTCCCATGAGTAAGCATAGAATGCAAAGTGTGTTGCACACTCTTAAAAGGATGTGATATTAGCGGGAACTGGAAGCACTGGCTTAGTATGAGCCACTACCTATATTTCATGGTACTCACACAGAGGGCCAGAGTTCCATAGTGCTCCCGATCTCTGGCACTAAAGACCAGAGAACCCTGGCTGGCATGCATATCCCTAGAGCTTCCGTAGTGAGACGAGCTCAGTGGAACAAAATTATATGATCGAGACAGCACATTCTGAACAAAGGGACAACATGGAATTGGCAACACCAAACAAGATGTCAACAATGTCAGCAGCATCCACCCAAAGAGTGAAAACACAGAGGAAACCATTAAATTTGCAATGCAATGCAAACTTTAGTGATGTAAGCGCACTGAACTCATCTGCGGCATTCATCACCTCATATACTGTATACCTGATATAAAACCATTCAACCTCAATCAAATAAGAGCAAGGTCCAATACAAATGCCATAATGAGTGACACAATCATGAGTCAGACACCAGAAAATACTAATGGACATGAAAAATGTATTAGAGAACTGGTGATGCAATCATTTCTTTTACCTTTTCCATTTTCTTGGCCTCAATATGCCGCATCACTTGGTCTCTCCAGTCTGCAGGTACTCTTCCTGGTACACCCCCACTAACAGGCCCGTCAAGGAGTGAGTGCTCCGACTTGAACCTGGTGTTGGGCCTTTTTGTAGGACTGCCGTGCTGGTAGTTGAAATCACTCACAGACATGGTCCTCTCTGGCAGCTCATGGGGTTGTGGCCTGGCACTATGAGGCCTTTGCGTTGCAGGGACATCAATGCTATAAGTGCGAGCAGAGAGGGGCCTCTGCATTGCATGGGCCATGGCTAGTGGTCCTCTAGCAAGAGTATGAATATCCCTGTATGTCATGTATTCCCCCTCAGGCAACTGTACTCGTCTTGGGTCGCCAATGGATGAGGTGGAGGAGATGCTGCTTTGCCTCTGCAGAGTGCTGCTTCTCTGCTGGCTTGCAGCACAATGCAGTCTTTCCTTGGCCCACATGTCCCCGGGAGGGGGTCCCCTTTGCTGGGCCTGCAGGGGGTACGGTGGTGCCTGATTTCGATTGGAATAGTTGGTGTTGGCTAGTGAGTGTGGTGGAGGAGGAGGGAAATAGCCTTGGTGCTCAGGAGGTAAGGGTGTCCTCTGGGCCCAAAGGTTCTCTTTGGACTTTGCACTGTTGGTATACTGTACATTATACTGTGGGGGAGGAATGCCCATGGCCATACTGGAGGAGACTGGATATCTGCTAATGTTGATTGTGGGTTTAGAGGAGGTAAAAAGCAGATCTGAGGAGGAGACGGACGAGCTGGGGCAGACCTGAAGCGTCTGGTCATCTAGTAGGGAGGCAGACTTGCTCCTCATGATGCTCTGGCCCTGAGCGCCAGGCCCTGTGCCTGCACCAGGCATTCTGGTAATGGCTGGTGCATCACAAGAGTCACCCTCCCCATCGAAAGAATACAGCTTCATGCCACCTGTTTCTATGTTGGTTATACTGTGAGACTTTGTCACCTGAGGAGGAGGTGCTCTTTTCTCCGGAGACAACTCCTCTGTGCTACGGGATAAAGACATGTCACTGCTTGCAGTAACACCTGTTGAGGCCATGTGGACGGCAGATGCTTCTATCGTCATAGGTGATAGGGATTGGCCTTTGTGACCCAGGCTATTGATACAATCACTGACCTGCTGATTTCCATTCTCTAAATGGTCCATGTTGTCATTGCTGAAAACCTCCTTGTTGCTCAGATCTGCTGTGGCTACAGAACCATTCTTGGTTTTGTCCATATCAAGCTGAACCATGTTGTCCATTGACATCTTAGATATGTTCATATTAATCTGGTCCCACTTTGTATATGTTTCTCCCATGCCATTGTTAATTCCTTTCTCAATGAACGCCAACCTGGCTTCCATTGAAAGGTCGTAATCTCCCATTTTCTCTGGCTGGGCTTGTTGTGTTTTTAGAATAGCCTGAAGAGATGTCTCTGAGCCATTGCCATAATGGAGGAGAGCAGTGGTGTCTTTATGTTGGTTCATGTTCTCATCCTCTTGCCTACAACAAAAAAAGAGGGTGCAGTTAGACTGTGCAACATTGGGAGGAAGATGTTCTGACGTGTAAAACTGAGGAGTGGTACCTTGATTTGGGTAAGAATGACATTTTTGTCTCCCTCTCTGGGGTGCAAAGAGAGTTGTCTTGACTGCTGTCTGTGGTCAAGGACACAGAGTCTGACATTCGTGATGGCGATGAGCAGTTGCTATTATTCTGATTGCTGTTTGCCACCGTGTCATCCAGCAATGAGTCAGCATCTTTCCCATCATCTTTACAAATGAAGAGACACACTGCATCAGTGTGGCCCATGAAAGATGCAATGATAACTTTATAATCATGGAGTGTTCTTTCATTACCTTTTTTATCTTTACTCAAGGTTACAACCTTAGGCTGGTTGATCGAGATTTCAATAAGGGGAGGCCTCATCTCTGCTATTTTCATCTCCTCCTCCTCATCTGACAAGTCCTCAGAGTCCTGGTAAAAACATAGCATTTTACAAAGTTACATCTCTATCCTTCTTGTTCACAATTTAAGGCTGTGAGAATGAATTGTTGTGAATTATACAAACCTCAAGTGTGTCCTCGTGGTTGGTGATAGAAGTCTCAGAGGATTTCAGGGGGATCCTCTGGGAACTGTATGACTCTGATGTATCTTGAGAATCAGGCTTGGCAGAATTTTCACCACTTGAGTCAGTGGATGTTGGGGGCTCAAAATCTGATGAGCCATTAGGACACGGAGCCTCTATTACCTGCACAAGAGAAGCCTTTAATGCCGTTCTATTACACATTTGATATTCACATTAGATTTGTGTATGTATTCACATTAGATTTGTGTATGTTTATGCTAGTGTCTTATTTCCTCCTGAAGGATCTGTATGAAAAGAAAAGTGCACAACCTTAACTCCAACATCCTGCACGCCGATGTGGTTTCGGTCAGCAGACTTTCCATCTTTCCCTGACTCGTCACTTGATTCATCTTCCTTTAGCCGGTGAGCCACAGACTGGGCTGTCTTCACCATATTTTTCAACTCATCTGGGTACGGGGTTGGGTACCTCTTCAGATTTCCCTCCTAAACACGGGGAGACAGCTCTTAGACAGTTATAGATGACTTGTTGTCATCTCTGCTAACTGGCAGACATGGCATGGACATATTCATATTTCACCAACATCATTGGGCTTAGGTATTCTTCAGTCACTCTTAGTAATACCAATCGTGTGCTCACTCCCATGATATGGGCAGTGACAAAAAGTGAGGGGCACCAACCCTTGGTGGAACTTCTCTCTCATCCTTGTCCTCGTCACACTCAAAGGCCACTTGAGCTCGCTGCTTGCGCTGTTCCTCCCACAGGGCTGGGTTGAAGCTCTCAGAATCTGAATTTCCTATGTCTGGAATAAGACAGAATAATTGCCTTGATAAATAACTTAACAAAATTACCTATTATCGTTAATACATTTTTGATGGATTTCAACGTAAAATAGGGCGGCAGAGTAATATTGGCTGTCGTCCATGACGTGCTAATTAGTTAGACAGGCTATCAACATTTGCTTTGCCCACGCCCACTTGTTAAATTCATGTGTGTCTCACCTTGACCATGGGGTGGCGCTACAATCATACAGTGCTTGCAAAAACGAAATAAAAAAGGCTAGGAGATAACTTACTATTTAACTCTCTCAGTGCAGCCAAGAGACAATAGCTACTAGTTATTGGCGCAAATTATTCTCCAGCAGTTCAACTGATGTGATCAGATGGATTACAGTTTTTTAAATAGTTAAGAGCACCTAAAATATTTTAACAGCACTGTTACCTTTGGCTCAATTATAGGTTACATCTGTCGTCAGAGGTCGAGAAAAATTTAAATGCAAGTCATACACGAACACTTGAGTGACAGCCTAATGGCTCCTTAAAACCATGTTGACAATGTTGCCTCTTTCCTGCCAAATTCAAACAGCATTAATGTTTATAATTTATGATTAATGTTTATAGAGGGAGGAGCTGGACGGCAAATACTCTGAAATTATGTCATGGGTTTGGAAAGTTGAATACTCCTCATCTGTCATTGTGTCACGTCATCCTTTATGATGGGAAAGTCAAACCGCAGGCGTAGCAAACGAAAGACAGCAAGGTGAAAGTAAACACTCCTGTTTGAATTGATCTCTCATGCTAAATGCTGTGCCATAAAGAGAGAGACTACATTACATGCAATGATTATAAGTTATAGAAAAGGCATTGTTGTTGATTTCAATATGAAAACACATAAGAAATAAGAAAACGTGGCAGCTTGTGTAGTTTGTGTAGAAACACCAGACAACATGGATGGCTTATACAAAATTTATAACGACCAAAAGCATCTGATAGCAAGGGCTCATCAGATAACCAAGCTGTGACTAACCAAGATGGTGCTGATCAATTTGTCAGTGAGCTGAATGAATATGGGCAGTTGTTAGAATGTATCAAGCCAGGTTACATGTACTGTCTCTATCAACATGTCATAATCACGCTGAAAATTGACTGATTTTCTGAAAATGTGAGGAAACCAACTATATGAAAAATGGCACGACTTACACAAGAAAATCTGTGCACTCTGTGTGTACATACAACATAATCACAGAGCAGCGTGTGATTACTGCCAATCATGAGGTAAAATTCTAGAAAGCTATGTGCTGGTAGACTGATCGGAACACATTGCTAAAAGCACAATGCTTGGACACAGCAAAGGTATCTGTATTACATTGAAATGCTTTAGAGTAACCTCCAAATATTACTTTATTATATTGTTTACTCCTGCTGGCAAAAAGTTCTGGTGTGTGGGTTATGGGACTAACCTACACATCAGGAGTAGGGTGTCGGATCCTTGAAGAAATACTTTACATTTAAGCGTTAATTTTTTGAATATCTAAATAGCATTGCTGCATAGATGCAAAAGGTTTGCATAGAACTGACAATCGGGATTATTATTGGATTGGAAAAACAGTCACAGAGTACTTGGTGTCTGAAGCACACAGGACTGAAACACTAACAGGGTCAACAAGGTGAGTGTAATCTGTTCTGGACAACGGTGTAATCAGAAACCAAGCCAAACTAACAGATGCTTGACAAGACTGAAAGACTTGTGTTTCTTCTGGAGCTTCCATCTCACATGACGAAGTCACTTTAATAGTATACATTCAAAGGACGTCCAGGTTACCGCAGGTGATCTATTACGCTTTCAATTACACCACAAAAACAAAGATATGAGTTATCATGGCAGTTCAGGAAGACACACCAAAATATAATTGAACAGATATCATGCCTGTGATAATAAAAGTAAGATAAATATTTAGAGGTGCGCTGAAGACACCTTTTATGTGTTTGGTTGAAACTTTGAATCATTGAATTTCTCTCGACTTTGAAACCAGGGGACACTCGATTTCAACACTTCACTTGATTGATTCTTTGGTTTAGATTTTAATTTCTAGACAGATCCAGTGTCCACATACTTCTATAAAGAAAATCCCAAAGCACATGACACTCACATTCATCTGTCCTGGTTTGCTGGGGAAACATGTAGTTTGTCAGCACAGTTTGGTGGGTTTCACTATCCTCCTCTTTCTGGAGAGGAATAAGGGGCTTTGACTGCAAGACACAAAGAGATTGGTTTGAGTGTTCAAGATGATATCAACAGGGTTATGTCATTGTACCTGAGGCCAAAAGATTGTCTTCCTATCTGTTTAATTCCAGATTGACCTTGAGTGGTAATGCTGTCATACCACTGTTAAGGAGAGATTGTATGCATTCAGCTATATAAGATATAAAAAGGTATACTTTGGAAAATGTGGTGATGCTACTTACTGACCTTTCACCCTTAATAGTATTTGGGAGACATTCAGTGTCATATTTGCTTTTTCGTTGTTTTACACCTGATCGAGGCACTCAAACTAAAGTAGTAATATCTGCCTCAACACAATTTTGTGGAGGATTGCATTGAACTGTTCATCCACTTCCAAATGGCCGCAGTTGACATAATTTCAGTCCGGTAAGTAACTAATCCACATTTGTCTACTTATTCGACATAGTTATCTGATATTTCAACCACAAGTGTTTTTGGTCTCTGCCTCAGCAGAAACATCAGAATCCTCACTCTCATCCCTTCGCTTTCTCATGCTTGAGTCCGTAACCAATGTTTTTACCTATTCGGTAGTATTTGTGTTACAGAAGCGGAATCCAAGGTAGGTTGACCAGTACAACTATTCATCACCATCACGGTGACAAAGCAAGTATAGGCATGAGTAAACAATTATGTAATGAGCTTCAAAAGGTTATAATTAGAATAAAATATAGCCAACGGTGTATAATGTGATGCATGATATGGGCATATGACAAAAAGCTTCGATGGCGTGCCCTATTGTGCGACACCAATCTATGTGCTACAAATCAGTGCCGCTTCAACCTCTCTGTGGACATACGGTCTATGCACTGACTATCATTAATCTTAGAAGAGGTACAGTTAAGCCATGGGTCAAGCGCTCTATCATAAAATGGTCAGTGGACATGGCTGTGCTGTATTCTCGTGATGCCAGTGCAGCCCTCCAGGATTTGAGGGAGTTGCACGCACCCTATCAATCTGCTACAACCCAAAATCACAGAGGACATACAAAGCACAAGATAATTCCTCAAATGGTTCACACAGTGTGGAAATTTACGGTGCCAAATTCTACGGTGCTGTGACATTGTAGATGGATTGATCCAACTTTACAGTGCTCTCAATAAAATAAAAAAAAGCGACTTCGACAATCCTTCTGGACTCACTTGATTTTCTGACAGCCACATTGCAGTCATCTGATTCAGTTTAGTAAAACTGAAAGGTAGATTCTTCAGCCTGGAACCAAAAAAAAGAACTTCAACAAATTGAACAACAAAAATCACAGTTATCATTAACATTAAAAGGGAGTCCCACAGACACATTACTACAAGAACAAAGAAAAAATGATTACATTCATAACCTTGAGCTAAATCAGAGAACGACTGAATTTGATGATTTCATACTAAACATACAATGATTTTAAATACATAACACGTACTACTTTCAGTCTAGGCTGTATGGACATGAATGTCTCTCAGCAAATGTGTCCTACAAATGTGTTCCTTTGCAATGTAGCACAGGGCTCCATACACTAACTAGTAGTCAACGCCTCCCATTTTGAATGAGTCAAATCTGTTGTTCAGTCAACTGAGCTGGTTTATGAACCGTGAAGCTTATGAATCACATGGAATATTTAAGATGACCAGCCCAGGTTGACCTATTGGCAGAGTCTTCCTGGGAATATATGAATATGTGGGAACTCAAAAGTGATGTTCACAGAGGGGATATTCCAAAGGCTCACTTGTTGTTGCTGAGATTGATGACCTTGAGCTTCTGCATGTCACCCATTTCCTCTGGCAAACACTCAAGCTTGTTAGAGTGTAAGAACAAGACAGTCGCATTCTTCCAATTGCCCATCTGAGTGAAAAACACAAAATAATGGGCTGCACCACTGAACACATTGTAATGACACACAACTCATGCTGCATATAAAATAGTTTTCAACGCTCACCTCAGGGGGTAGTTGGGTAAGAAAATTGTGATCTGCAGCAAATGTTCGGATATTAACACAGTGACCGATGGAGGCAGGTAAACCTTCAATCTCGTTGAAACTGCAATCCAGCTCATCCAGGGACACCAGTCTAATAAGACAATGGGAGATTTTCAACTAAGATCTAACTTTTAATTTACAAATAGTGTATATTGGAAATGAGACATTTAAAAAAAGCTATCAGAGAGTTACACCTTCAAAAGATTTCCAAGTATTGCCTTTGCACAGTAGCATTTATCATCAAGAAAAAATATGAAATCCAACAGGGAGAATCAGTTGTGCTATGCCCCTGACTGTGATCAACTATCAATTGACTCACTCAGGTGAAGAGATCCAAATGTAATGGACATTAGTCTGTAGAAAAGCAACACTGACTACCACATGACATGTCAAGAGGTAACCTTGACATTGTACCGATGATCCAAAGAATTTCATCACATTTAAGGTATAATTCAAAGTGTGGCGAGCTAACCAAAATAAACTCTAATACAATGACTAAAATCCTTGTGTGGGATTAAGATGAGGGCTTTGCCATAGAATCGCTACCAAAGTAGACCACATCAGTGTTTCACAACAATGGGTGACAAATAGAAATGAATTACAATGACAATTATCACACAATAGCCTATTTTGTGGGAGTGGTGGTGATGGTAAACCAAATTGATAAAAGAAAACAAAGTATGAGCAGATAAGCAATGGCCCTCGATTACTGAAGGTGAATTAACACTCTGTATAGTGACCTGCATCTCATGTTGCATCAGCAGCTGGCAATATCTAGGTTAACCTCCCTGATTCTGATCCAAGATAGAATGTGTTTATAATCATAAACCAAAAAAAAAAACTGATGAATAGATAGAGTAGATGACCTTGAAATAATGCCGGGCAATATGGACCAGGAAATGTGTAGAATTGTCTGATCCGTATTGACATTACAGTAGATTACAATTCTGAACAAAACACTACATGTCACTTAATCAAAACTATGTACTGACTGTGGACAGTTTTTTGCTGGTCTTTATACTGACCCTCCAACAGAGTCTGGCAAATACATCAGCTGGTTCTCATCCACCTTCAGAGCAGTCAGCTTCTTGAAAGAACCTAAGACAGAGGGGGAAAGAAAGAATGGAGAATGATAGTTCAATAAACTCACTTTTTCTAGTTTTCAGTTATACCACAGAGGAAATTTTGCATTGACAGCACTGTATTTGCTTCTCAAATACTCCTATCAGCACCGTAGCTAGTTTTTAAAAGGACAAAAACTGTATACATTATGTATTTCACTGCAGCATAAAAATCCCACCACCAGCCAACATTTTTAATTGCTGCTGTCCTTAACATGAAACCATTTTTGGAATGTCAGATCTGGAATAAATACGGAAATATTCCAGCTAACATTCCGGCCGTGAAAATAGAATTTAGAGGGGATGAGAGATTCATGAGCACTATTCCAGCACAATTTGGGAAATCTTTAAATATCAAGTCATGATGAGTGAATTTTCATGATTTTGCAACCACATCACGTGAAAATCTTATTTAGCATTACTTTTAGTATTTTAAGTGAAACATAGGTAATATCGATAATGGCAGTGAGAAGGAACATATGTTTGAATATCTTATATGTTTGAATTAACACATTTTTACATTGTCTGTTTTATGATGTTCAAATTAAATGTGTGTATGTGTAAGCATGTGTAATGTTTCTCACCAATTGAGCCTGGAAGTTGTGTAAGAGCGTTGTTGGAGAGCAAGAGATCCTGCAGATTTTCACAGCCAGAGATCTGCTCATCTACCATCTCCAGGTTGTTCTTGGATACATCCAAGTATGCCAGCTGTTTCAGCATTCCGAGCATCTACACAAAAGGGTCAACGCAAGCACACAACATTTTGGCAGCAGCACTTCTGGGACTTTGAAGCCAGTAGCTGGCGAATATCTCAATATGTATAAAATTGACGACACCTCATATTTTTACGTTATTATAATCATTCCTATACTATTGAAAATTTGCACACATTTGGAGCAAGATTGCATCACAGATATTTTGACCCTTCTAGAGGTGTTAATGTGTGTGTTAATGCTGTTGTACAAACCAACAAACATTACCATCATACTAGTTTCAAACAAAAAGATAAGATAGCACACAGCAATTAACAAGCAAGACTCTGGGTAGCAGAATCAAACTGTACACATAACAGCCACACTATGAAAGAAATGTGTGGCTTACATCCAGGATGAATGTGCATTTAACTGTGAGAATGGATTTTCAACTAAGTAACTCACAAAGTTGGAGGAAACTGGAGAAGAAAACCCCCTTGTATGGGAAAGGTTTCATTTCTTCCCATTGTAGGCTCTGGTTTTCATTTTTTGTGGGTTAAAGATCAACACGGCAGTCTTCATTATATGGTGCAAAACAGCTCTGGCTTTCAAATCAAAACATTTTTGGGTGACTTTTAGGTCTTTTGACTTTATCAAACAAATGTATGTACTTATCGACTGACTGATATGACTTGTCTAAATATTTTTTAAAAATGTCTGATTATAATGTCTATTTGATAACATGAAATTTGATCATCACTGATGGGTTATTTCAAATGCAGCCTGGTGATTAATCATCGTAGTGGTGGTATATCTGATAAATTACAAACAGATGTCACTGCATCTTGCACCAGCATCAAGAGTGTGATGATGACCCACTTCATGATAAGTGATTTGTGTAACACAACACGCAGTTGCCTTTTCCTCCCTTTTGATGAATTATGCTGAAGCTGAAACTGTTAAGTCTGAAATGGCAACATAAAATTTGGGGGATATTGATGACCCATTGAGTGCGTGAACAGCGAAAATACACGTGTCACATTCTGAATTGCGTGACTAAATTATACCCCAGGTAGAAATGTCAGTCTGTTTCCATCCATCCACAGCTCCTTGATTCCAGTCAGCTGCTCCAATACCTCAGGCTACGGAAACAAAGACAAGACAGAAGAAGGGTCACACAATGCGAATGAGCGTGTGAAAGGAGGTCCGTTCTAGTTGAGCATGGGGTCAGGCAAAACACAATAAGGTAGGTCACATTTAAGTTGCCATGGAAAAAGGCGAGAGACTTTAATCAACATAGAAGCAAAGCATAGGAGGATATGCAGACAATTTGCTGTGGTGATCCCTTGATGGAGCAGCAAATAGGATGAGGGGACTAAGCTAATCGTCAAAAGTCAGATACTCACCACTTCAGTAAACTCATTACTTCCCAGGTCCAACCTCTCCAGCTGTGTGAGCTTCTGCATGCTCCTGCAGATAAGCATGACAGAGAAATGTGTCAGATTCAAATAGCTGAAAGCTTGACTGTGTAACTGTGTACTGTGCCCCTCTGGGCTGTTTGGGCCTTCGATTTCCTGGAGCGCCAGATGAACGGATTAAGTGCCTATGTACGTATGTGCGTACCTTCCTATCTACCTATTTTCAAACTTGTTGAAAAAGTGCTTGTAACAGGTAGCAATAGTCAGTCACTGTGGGTTGTCCATTCTTAGTGTGTATGGGGTACATATTAAGTCAACTGAAAGCACGATGATGCCCTTACATCTAAGAGACAATAACTTCCGAAAAGGTGGACAATGTAACACTGTCCTTAACAGAAACAGTAGAATCTCGATTCAACAAAAACATTCCCAACGCTTGTTTCACACTCAGTGGGGCTGTCAAGTGTCCAGTGGCCAGTATCAGAGTCTGCGAAACCAAATTGTTGCACTACAAATAACACAGACACTTCAGAGAGACCAGAATGAGGAGAAACCTATAATTTGTGTTGTGTCCTTCTGTAATGTTTTACTTTGTCAAAGACAGAACAAATGACAGGACCCAGAATACAATTACAGAAAAAAACTACATGATTCCTTACTGATTTGAGAAGTTTTGAAGACCAGCACAGGGAAGAGAGTTCAGTTTTGGAACAGATCATATGAAGTATCTTTCACAACAAGAGCGGTTGGGATCCTGACATACTGTTAGCATTTCTAGGGTTTTCCTCCAAACAGGAGAATGTAAGACATATGGTACATGTTAACAATGAAATATCTGACTTGTGTGCAGATGTATTCTAATAATCCCTGAGGTAACATTAGTCCATTAGTCATATTGCCTCACTCTTGACTCCACAATTTTGTAACCATCTTATCTCAAAGTTGGCAAGGACAACTGAGTCCCACATGGGTCTCGAGGACTGACAAAGAATACTGCTGGCTCCTCCAGGCAGTGAGAATAACCATGAAATAGTGTACAATGGAGGCTCCACTGAGCAGATTGCAGCAGAAGGAGCAGCATGAAAATAACACTATATAACTATATGACATTTGGTTGAAGCATGTGCTCATGTGCATGTTTTTCATTACAGCGAATAGGACAGCCTTCAATTTGTGTGGAGAAAACCTACACATTCAAGTTTGTTTATGTCTCTGAAATGCTTGTCCGTTCCTCTGGCAACGTTCCTGATCATTACTTCTTTTCATTGTCGAGACTCCAGCCTTTAACAGGTCTGGCCTCTGTCACATAAACATTGCCAGAGGAGAGGATCTGATGAGTTCTACTGCCTGTCTGCACTATATACATCAGCAAGCAAGTCACTCGATCTAAAGAAAACCAGAGTAAGTGTAGGAAGAGATAAACTTTGCCACCTCTTTGGAGAAATCGTAGAGGGTATATGGAACACTACAAACCAAGTGGTTTTGAGCAAAAACAGAGAGGAAAGATATTGCTTGGATTATCCACAATCATGTATTGGGCTTCAAGTCTGTTAATGTCTTTGTAACCTTGTTAAAATACATCATGCAACTTTCACTGAAAAGGATTAACAAAACCTGTCACAGCAAGCAGCCGAGTAAAATGCGGTCAATTATGCAACTCAGTGGAATTAGATACTATGGTTGTAGTTTTGGGAAATGAGTCTGCCATAAAAAAGAAGGGCCAGGGTGGGAGACATATCATAGAGGCTGCATCGGCGGTAAGAAAACAGGAGTTAGCAATGGCAAAAGGTTTTTCAAGGAGATAAGGCAAATTTTCTGTATTTGCTGATTATAAGTGGATGTGAAAGAAAATTACTTACTTTGGCAACATCTTTAACTGGTTCTCTCTCAGTTCCAAGATCTGTAGTTTAGTCAACCTGCGGCCAAAAAACAGTCATAGTTATGACAGATTATATATATAACTTAAATGTGACACAGTGCAGACTACTGTGTCTGTAAGAGCACCTCTGACCTTAATTCTTGGTGTCTGTAAATATTTCTTAGTGCAGTTACTGTCTATTAAATGACCCACTATGACTCCATTTGTAACTAAACTACATTTCACGTCTACGTTACCCTAAGACTTGAGGTTTAATATAAACAAAGGAGAATCTAGGGGCTGGAGCAGTCAAAAATGGTTAGATTTATGCTCCTTCACTACATGATGTACTGTGAACACAGACAGGGAAAGCAGAGGGAAGGGCTTTAGAGCCTTGCACCAACAGGGTACTTGTAATATCCTGTGCCTCTTATCAAGGAGTTCTCAGATATGGTACAAGCAAGCTGTGTCGTGCAGGTGATTTGCACTTTCACTCGTTAGAATATTGCCTTGAGGGAAAAATAGTCTTCCTCTGAAGTACGCAGAGTATGTACTTGGTGGAAAAAAATGTTGGTGACGAATTAAGTTATTATATCATAATTACATTGGTGGGTTCCTTGTGTCTCTATGTAATTGAGAAAGCTGACACCTGCAGAGGTTTTCAAAAATAAATTTTAGCCAAAAACACGGGGTATATTGCAGAGTTTGTCCGACTGGTTTCAACACATGAAAATAATTCTTAGCGTAAAAACTGTACTCTGACTAGCAGTAGTCTTACAGAATCAAACAGAATGTTTGGTCGTGAGCTTCTGATTTTATAATGATAATGGTGGTAACAGGTATCATTAGGTACAACTTGGTGTGATTTTTTTTGCCCTTCATTTGTTGAATCAGATTTTGGGAAGACTGCTAGAGGTCAGTGCATATGCTACTTAATTACCGGGGAGCATTTTCAATGCCAATAATAGAGACATCACAACGGAATGCTAGCTCCTGCACTAAATTGCACTCCCAACTTACCTGCCAAAGCTGGCAGGTAGGAACTCCAAGAAAGCATCATTCAGGTACAGCTGTGTCAAACTCAGCAGCTGGGTAAAGCCATCTGGGAGCCTGATAACATGACATTCAGAACACTTTCAATCATACAGAGAAAATATTCTTTTGATATCAAATGAACATAGCACAATGAGATCAACATTTTGTAACATGACAGCTGCACTCACTTGGATATAGGATTCACACTGGCCTCTACAACTGATAGGACTTTGCAATTCTTGATATTATCTGGAAACTCCTGGATACCTATAAAATATGATAACAGTCTTCAGTTTCTATCCAATAGAACCCAAGCTCATTCACCATTATGGAGCCTTGATTCAAAACAAATGACACCTGTCACAACCAGGACTAAACAGGAGGACAATGCAAACGATCAGGCTGGTGTTGGGACAGGAGACAGAGTGTAAATATTACACAGGGGTGGACGGCTGTCAGTGTGATGCATGTGTGCTCAAGGTACATCAGGACTAACTCTCCAACTTTGCTCTGTAAACAGCTGCTGAAGGGAGAGCAGTAAGTGAGTAAAAAATGGTGAGAGAGAGCTACTGACTCCTGAGTGATAGTTTGCAGGTTCTCGCCAAACATCTGCAAAGAGACTGCTGCTGGGAAGGCTGTGTGTCACTGAGTCACAAGGTTTATTTCCACCCTGTCAGTTTTGAGTCTACATGATTTAAGCTTGGTTTGTACAGATAGATGCACTGCATTGCAAGTAAATGTTGGTCTTCAGCAATTTAGTCAAACCATGGTCACAAAACTTCCTCACATGCAGATTGTATCTATAAAACCAAGGTAGTATTTAACTGATCGTATCCATCAGCACATAATGAAACTGTTGGGATGTCTAGAGGTCTTGTGTAACACAAATCGATTTAACATCTTAGTAAAAGCGTGTTAGTGTCGAGTCTATCTTAAGGAGCTCTATCCTGGGAGCACCTCTACATTATCAGACAGCATCGGGCATTAAGCAAGTCTCAGCCTGTATATTTCCCTTTTCAGATCACATCAGGGACTTGAGTCAGCAAACTTTGCGTCATAGTTTGATACTACCTCTGGTATTTGATTTTGTCCTACCTTCTCTTTCTCTCCAATACAGGTACAGCACAAGAACCGGTACCTTCAAACAGTATTCTGGACAATCATCTAATGCTACCACAGGGCCACTAGTACCCACCTACCGCCCTATCTACCTATTACCTGAAGTTAGAGATGTCCGATAATATTGGCCCACCGATATTATCGGCCCGATATTGGCATAAAAATGTAATATCGATATCGGATTTTTTTTTTGCTTTAAAACCAGTAAAATAAAAACCAATAAAAACAAAATAATGCTTGCGTTACTCCGAAATAGTGCCTTTGCGCTCCTGGAGCCTTTACCGGCCTAGATATCGGTATCGGTAAATTGAGAGTTGGACAATATCGGCTTATCGGATATACGCAAAAAAGACAATATCGGACATCCCTGACCAATCTAAAAGACAAACCGATTGAATGCTGCAGGATTTATAAGACAAACATGAGTGACCAGTTGCCTTACTGTTCTTGCTGACATCGAGTTCCCTAAGATTGATGAGGTTTGCAATTGCAGCAGGTAACACCGTTAGGTCATTATCTGGCATACTCAGTCGGTGGAGCAGCTGACAGTTGAACAGTTGCTGGGAAGAGACAAGAACGACATTCAAGATATTTTTACATATTTTCATTTCATAAATCTAAATGGTGACATAAAACAAAAATAACATATTCATATGCAAAATACTGCAAAAAACAATCACGATTTCAGTATGTCACTTCATTTGCTTTACTTTGGGCAACTCCTCGATCTGGTTGGCATCAAGGTAGAGTTCCAGCAGTGTCTTCTCAAAGCTGAAGATATCCTTAGGAACAGTCTCCAGGCTGCAGTGAGAATAATCCAGCGATGTTACTGTCTCCTCCTCTCCCCGCAAGCAGCGGCATGGCACCAGACGAACGAGTAAGTTCCGCTTGGACATCCTCAGGCACTACAAAGTGAGAGTAGAGAAGTTGCCTTATGTATAAGGAGTTCCTGGATTGACAAATACCTGCTGACAAAGAAAGTCCTGCTGGATTGACAGCCAGCTTTGGTAAAAGCTGCATTTAACGAAAAAAAAAATGCATATCATTCTTAAACTTGAAGGAAGACAGTTTGTATACAAAAGAGCGGTCGGGCGCATTTTTATTAGAATACAGTATACCTAAAGAGTGTGCATGTTACGTCATAACTGACACTGACACCATCAAAGGTGGCTGGAGATGCAATTACCATAAATTGCGGGCAATAGAGTTCATCTGAATATAAGCCGCACAAGCTAAATGTTAAAAGAAAATGAATTTTGTACTTAAATAATGCTGTAGGTTTTCATGCTGTACCATGAGATATTTACACTGAAAGACAATATACAGAGGATTTTGTTGAACATAGTTTTAATTCAAGATGTGCCCTTTCTTTGGAACACTGCCTGAATATTGGCAGTGCGGCATCAACTCAACACCAACACGACAGCAACAGACATGATTAGAAAAGACGTCACAGCACCAACTCGACAGTAACATGCCTGGTTACAAAATAAAACGTACTTTGGCCGGCCAGAAAATCATCAGTCATACCATCTGTTTTTACATTGACTATCATGTCTTTCTATTGACTTAATTCTTCCTGCTGCCACCCCGAATGGCTCACCAATGATTCATTGATGCCAAGATTACGTGCAGTCACTCTGTTTCCCTCTGGGATTGTCAGATCAATTGCCTTCACCTTGAAAGATGCATCATATGCATTTCTTCGTTTGTTGTCCATGACAACTGTCTGTGCAAGATGCACAAAATGACGCAAAATCCACATTTAATCTACCGGTAGTGTCTTCTTCGGCGCATGAACTCTCCCCACATATCTGTCTGACTTTTGCACTACCTGCTACTAACTGCCCCTGGTGGCTGTTAGCCAGTAAAAATCAACAAATGAGCGCCGGCGTATAAAGCGCAGGGTTCCCAGCATGAGAAAAAAAGTCATGGCTTTAAGCGGAATTTACAGTGTATAATATGTAAGGGATAATGGTCATTGTTGGCTGACTATCACCTCGAGGTGCTTCCCCCTCCTGACGCGAATAACGGCCAATCATGTAATAATATGTGGTAAGAGAGCGTTGGGGGGATGGGAAAGGGGGTGCAGATGAAACAGGCACAGAAATTTGGTGTAAGGCACGGGGGACTACACTACCCAAATGAAATGATGTAGACCCTACATACATTCTTATTTGAAGGGCACAGTGAATACTCTTTGATTTGGTTCAGCTTCACATTCAAAAAGGAATCAAGACAAACCAAGATTCGCCATGGGTGTAGGATCTTCTTCTGATTTCAGCGGTGTCTGTACCACTTTCAACATGTCTAGATGCTACACAAATATGGGTCTGATCACTGGTCAGCGAGCATGTTTTTTACAGAGCACAGTATGCACTATGGAATTTACTCTAGTCAACAGTGCCTTTGTGCGTTCAAGCATGTGGAGAATGCTTTTTTTCCCTCTGTCTGCTTAATCTGTGCACAGAAGTGCCATATAATCTCAGAGGCATCTCCTCACTTTGCACCCTAATCTTGTCACTGGCAACAAAATTATGATAGCCTTGAACAGGCCCGACATATGAAGTGCATGTGAGTTTCGAAGTATATCTACATGTGTTTGGGACTGCTAAAAGGGCATGGTATTATCTGTCCTCAAACACTGTTTGAAGTTATAAATAGTTCTCTGTGCTGTAATTTCCTCGATCGACAGATCAACAGGTCAATGAAGTACCTTCCTACCTTCCTACCTACCTACCGACCTACCTACCTACCACTGACTACACTATCTGAAGTTCCCACAATTCACTGAACATCTTTACACAACAGCCACTTGGTATTGATTTCGTTTCATTAGTCAAAAACGTGCACAAGTGTGCAGACACCAAGGCTCATGAGGTATACATAACCAGGCAGCTATGAGCCTCCTACAGTCTCTCTCTCTCTGTGCTACAACAGCAGGTGAGTGGTGTAAAAATACTATTGGAGTAATCAGGTCAATCAGGAGAGGGGATGACAGAGGGTTTGGCTGCATATCCCCCCAGTAAAAAGTTATGAGTGTATGTTGACGACTAAAATTTTCTGGAGTGGGAGGGAAAGCGAGGTGATGGTGATAAACAGACAATGTAGAAAAGGGTTGGGTGATGGTCTTTTTGAAATATGCAATACAGAATGATCAAAATCAGTGCATAAGTGGAGATCATACACTTGAAATATTTGGAGAGATACTGTTCAGAGCACGATAAGCTGATTGAAAGCTTGTTTAAAATGGTTGAGGAAGTCGGTCCGGCCCGTTCAAAGAATAGGAATCAAGGAAAAAAGATGTACAACAGAGCATGCAGTTGCACACACAGTTTATACCTTTGACAAAAGAATGATGAAATCGCATACACTTTGTGATGAAAAGGTTAAAACATATAGTACATAATAAATTCTTCTTTACACATTTTTTAGTATGTGTGGGTATGAGTATGTATGTGAGTATAAGTGAAAGACCATACTTGTGACTATGCCTCGCAATAAACTTTGAGGCTTCCTCCCTTAACCACTGAATGAAATAGTCCAGAGGGCACAACAGTTGCAGATCTCTACCTTATTCTCCCAGTACGGGCCAGGAAACCACTTCCCTGTCACAGCCCTCACAACCGTCTGCCTGTAACTTAAGTGCCTCTTGGGTCAGTGGTGTTGCTATAGAGACTATGGTCAAGGGGAGAATAGTCTTCTCAGCTCAAAGTCAAACAAGAGGGGAAAAGAATCCTATCCAGAACAGCTTGACTTAGTTTTCTGACAAAGAAGGTGTCGCACAAATGCTGCTGCTGTGTGGGGAATAGTTTGCATTGCTTTAATAGGTTTAACTGGTGGGAGATCTGCATAACAAAATATACAGGGCCACACGAAAGAACAGCAATCTTGCATCTATTAATACATAATGCATTCCATCTCAACCACAAAACATACAGTATATATTGGTGAAAAAAGTTACTGAGTGGCAGTTACCTCAGTGTTACCTCAATTGCCTCAGTGTACGAGCAGGTGTGGCAGCAGGCTTTTATTAGGACACTGCACAATAAGCAAACTACATCTCTGCCTGAGTAAGAAAAAAGAGACACCTACGCAGAGGTAAGCAATATTTCCATTTCTAGAAAGGAGCTATACCCCCATTATTCTCAGATTTATTTATTGTCAGTATGTCACATGCAAGAGCTGTCAAAGGTGAGAAATTGTGGAAATTAGGACATATTACATCATTTATGTGTCAGTTGCATTCACATGACCAAACAGCAACAACATACTGAAAATCATTTCACTTCTAGTATATTGTAGCCTTATTTGTTACCCCCATGCTTTTTTCTGTTATATAAAATGTTGAAATACTGTATTCTGACGGAAGCCACAACCACGATGAATGCTGGTAGAATGTACCAGTTTAATGTATGTCGACCAATATCAATTTGAATAGCCAAAGGCGATGTGAATGTTTTGTTAATGAAGTGCTGCCTAACCCATAGCTGTCTGTGTTGTGTTGAATGTTATGTGCTCCTCACGGGCAGCATTACATTTAACTCTAGCAGGCACAACCGGAGAACTTCTCAATAATGCAGTGGTATATTGAATTAGAGACCAGCAATTCAGCATCTGACTAAGAGACGGATCCAGGTCACCATACTGATACTTGTTTCTCTTAAATGAGCCACTCGCATGCCATGGCAACCAATATGTAACATTGTGTGCCTAAATTCTTGCTCTAAATACGAGAGAGGTGGCTACAAATATTTTTTCCCAATGACAGAACTTAACCAACAAACAGTATGCGATGTATGAATAAAAGCGACAAAAAACAGGAAAAGGTAGCTGGAATTACAATTTCAGCAGGTGGAAAGAAAATCCTGTGGCTGCTATCTGCAGTGAGAGGGGTGAATCTGAGTGGAACCTGAAGTTCCAGTTTCTCTCTGCCCCTGGCTTTAGTTCTCACCACAGTTTGTGAGTCCCAGTGGTCTTGCATGACTGTAGAAAACAAAACCGTGATTGTTTTCTTTGAATCTGTGGTGAAATGAGGGTAAGTAATCTGATCTAGGACCAAGACAAAGTGCCTTTTACGGCATCTTCCAGCTCTCCACACTGTTCTGACTATGTCAGACAAACTACAGAAAAAGAATTAGAATTATTTGCACATTTTCATGCAAAGTTCAACCTACACGGATTCCGCTACAGCTAATGAAGTTCTGTGACCTATTTCAATTAACGATCTCAGACGAACATGTGTATATGGTGATGCTTCAGAACAAACAAACATACGACTAAAAGCTTTGGCAACCATTTTCTTTGTAGTGCAAACCCTCAATCTCAAATAAGACGATAAACAAGACAGCTTCATGTGTCTCTGGAACTGGAACACCCAGCATTGTAAGTAATTCAATCACTACTTGCATTGTGTCAAATGACTTTTGAACAGAGCAATCATTCAAACAAAAGAATACAATTTACCTATAATCAAGTCCATATTTACCAGTACTAACCAAGGGACTCAGCAGGAGTCAAGTGGCTTCCGTAATACATTGGATACATAACCAAACACCGCCTAGGGAGCACTGCTGTAAATTGTTAAGGTCTATGCAGTAAATTGTTGGGATCGACACATTAGTGTTTCAATGAAAGACTTTTCACTAGCTTGGGGAAGGATGCAGTCTGGGAGACAGATGAGGTGGAATACACAAAAAAATGGGATGCATTATGTTCGGATACACAAAAAACAGGTGCACAGATACAGACATAATTTTCAAGATTATATCACATCAGGTGGAGATTTTACTTCATGAAAACTGGAATGAAAGGAAAACTTATCAGTATGCTCCTCACAGCGATAACCACAGTGAAGGCAAAGACAGGTTTTGAAACCAGAGTGCCAATTCCCCCTTGAGAGTAACGTTACAATTTTAGTAACAATACAATGAATAATTCCTCATTAAAATGAATTGAAAGTTTCTCCAGATGTCTAATTTCTCAGGTTCTGGATATATCGTAAATTCCCTCCACCAACATGAAAAATCGACACCAGGAACAGAACAGCCGAATACAATGGTTATGTCCTGTTTCCATGTATGGAGGTGATTAACGACCAAATTTATGTCCTCACCTTTGGAGAGCGCAGGAGAGCCATCTACAGACAGTTAATTTCATTTGAGATGCCAGGATGTTACTATATCACATTGTACACTGGCAATACAGACTTCATTGCATAGCCAAGCCAATGATGATTTCTCTTTCAGAAAACTCTCAGACCCTCGCAGACCCTCAGGGCCGCAAGCAATTAACTGTACACTGATATTCACAGTGAGTATAGAAGAGTGTAGAAGAAGAACTAGAAGAACTAGCAGTAATGTTCCGAAGCACGACACATAACTTGGATTCCCGCACATATCCTGAACAAATATGGATTAAGAGATGGCTCGAATCTCAAAAAACCTGTATGTTGAATTGCCCGTATGTCATGGTACTACTGTTATATGATTGCCATACTGGATTGGTGGCCTGGACTGGACTACCTACGACCAACTTTGGTGCTACTAGCCAAGAGGGTGTCGGTGGAAATAATGCTACTGTTGGTTGAGGACACAACAGGAGAGGAGTTTTGCCAGTTCAGAGGCAGAGAATGAAGAGGGTAGGTGAGGGTGTAGAGGTGAGTGTAAGTACAAGGCCAGTAACATTGGAAGGGGATGCAAACTGCTGTATGGTGTATGGAAAGAGGAATGGGGTAGATATTGTGAAGGAGCACTCTTTGTGTCTTTTAGGTGAGGAGAGTCGTGGACGGGCTCATGAGCATTAAGCTACAGATAGAAGTAGCTATGTTGAATGTTATCAGAGCATACTACCGACAGTTAAGATGCATGTCTGAAGAGAATGAGTATTTCTATGGTAAGTTGGATGAGGAAGTGGAGGGTGTTCCCAGAGGCGAGAGGTTGATGATTGGAGCGGACTTGAGAGGGTAGTTTGGAGAGGGGGACAATGGGGACAGAGAACACGCTGGGTAGGTATGACGTTGGAGTGACAAACTCAAGAGGGACAGGTGATAATGGATTTTGCAAAAAGGACTGAAATTACAGTAGTCAACATATATTTGCAGGGGGGGTGGCACATTGGATGACTTCTAGGAGTGGACGAAGGTGCACATAGGTAGATTCAATTTAAAGAAGAATTAAGCGGAAGCTGTGTAACATGAATGGAAGAGGGAGTCTGGAGAGCTTTGTGATAGGCGAATAGCAGCTCAGCTGAAACAAAAGTTTACAAGTTTGTAGTGAGACCACGATGTTTGGTTTAGAAACAGTAGCTCTGTCTAAGAGACAGGAGGCTGAGCTGGAGGTGGCAGAGATGAAGATGCTGACGATTGAAGGAGGTGCTAGGGAGGCAAAATTAAGAGGTGTGTGTCTGTGTAAGATTGGAAGGACAGAAGAAGGTGGAGGAGGATGATCCGCTGTGACGACCTCTGAGGGAGCGGCCTTAAGAAGAAGACATCAGCCTAGGAAGTTAGTCATAACGTGCAAACATTATGGCAGCTGTAATCCTGAGTTGGGGCTCGTAAATAAAAGCAAGTTTTAACGTGGCTGGGGAGTCCTCAAGAATTTACGTTGTCAAACATAAAATGAAATAGACTCTCTGACATAAACAGGGTTTCGTCACCACAGCCTCGTCGAGGTTATATAAAGGTGCACATGTGTAAGATAAGAATTTCCATTTATCTGCTTCTACCATAGTTTGGATTTTAAGTGTATGTGACAAGGCTCAGTGTTCCCTTTCCAGAACAAATAGACCAAGTAATGATCAGAGGCACAGTCACAGACAGTGAACTTTATTTTTGCGTCTATGAAAACCACTTCCTGACTGACGCAATTTCTGCTGAGATGAGCAGGAAATGTAGTCTGACAGAATATCTCAGACAAGCAGTGTGACACCAAGTATCAATTTTATTTCATATTCGCTCTCCCAATACAGTTTCCTTCAGTACTGTAAAAACTAGCGGGGAGGGAGGTGAACCAATGAATAAATTTGACTTAAATGACAATTTCACAAGAACAATGATCAATTGAATTTTTATACAATCGATTATAAAGCAACCAGACAGTGGTGGCAATCAAAAGGAGAGACAGAAACTCTAGGACAGGATACCTGACGACAAATTGTGCTCTTGAGTTCATGAAAAGGTTAAGAGAGCGGTGAATAAATCAATGAGAACTATTCAGGGCAAAGCACCACTGAAGAGTAAATTGGGAAGGTCTTGATTAAAAATGATATCAGGTTAAATAAACTGGTGCCTCAGGATACCAGTCTAATTCGTTCCACAACATGGCTTGTACCTTGAAACGCTTATGTCTGAAACAGGATCTCCCCATTCAGAATAATTGAAATCCAATTAATACATTCCACACCCCACAAATATCAGTAAAAATCAACATGGTATTCTATTCTGACTCTTATCATTATCACTTTTTACAAATATTTCTGAGCTCCTGCACTAACTCATCCACATCAGCACCATCCTCCTCCAGACCCATAGCCACAGAGATAGAAGTCACTCTCAGGTCCACAAGTTCAGAGTGGAAAACTTCCAAGTTTTGTTCAGGGACACCCCCATAGGCACGGAGTGCCTTCTGCCACCGAATCACTTTTTCAGTGCCTCTCGATGATGCACACCAACAACAACTTCATCCTCACAACAACCTCAAGGAGTTTTGGATGTTGCTTTGTAATTTGCCTCTGGTCCCAAACCTTAGTATGGGAGCACTGAATGTGCTAGCTTGCGAAGTTAAAGTGTCTAGCAGTAACAAGCTGTGACTGACTCTTGACCAAATCAAGCAACTAAATGTCTTCCCCTCTTCTACAGCATGGTGTAGATTGTCGATAACCAAGAGCTTTGAATGGTCTTGAAGCTATCACAGATGTGGATCAGTGTTTGCAGTCAGCCAAGTACATGGACATGATGAACCAATGACCTTTGTCAACATAGAGGGACAAGCAGATCGCCTTCCCAAACTTGTAGTGTTTGTGTTGCGTTGTGGCATCGTGTTTGTGACAGCCAGGTAGAGCAATGCACAAAATGCTTACAGCAGATATTTACGACATATGCAAAAGTGAAATGCATGGCTCATACTGTAGTTCACTGATTTGCGCATAAGACAATTTTACCTGATAAACCCTGCCAATTTAAAACTTGATTAAGATAGTTAAAATGGAGAGTTAAAATGAGATAAGTGAGTCTCAAAGATGTACAACTTGTATTTTCCCAACAAGTATATCACATAGAAAAGCAACATAACAATGAAAAAGAAACATTTGGCTATATGTACACCACAAACATGAGATGCAGCCCGACAAGTCTGGATAATCAGTCACATTCAGGTCACAGCAAAGTATGCATGAAGAGTACCATGGAAACTGAAATCTCCCCTGATGCCTTACTAAAGGTAAAAATCTCCTTATAAATATTGCTTTGCAAACGAATCTGTGGAGAATAAGTGTGATGGTATTTTTAACACTACCTCAGAACCAGCTTTAGAAAACAAAAGCTTCTGCAGGAATAGTACAAAGTTGCTTTCAACTAAAAGCGACAATGAAATATATAGTTATCTAAAGCGCATGAATAAATATCAAGTCCAATCAAATAATTTTCACTCCAGAAATGGAAATCTTCTTGTTTGTTCCTCTTGAAGTCTCTCATAGGGATGCATTATAGTACGACTCATCACATTGGTGGAACAATTGCTAAAACCAAAGAGAGTGCCCTGCAATGTCCTTTATATTCAGCTTTTTAGGAAATCAGAAAGACTGACCGTGTGAACTGTAAACTCATGCAGCTGTGTGGACTTGATGACGTGTGCTAGATAATATTTGCAGTAAATATTGCGGCATGAGTGCTCCATGGTTGTGTCATAGAATATGAATGCTCTCAATTACAACTGCAGCACAAAGACACAACACAATCAGTCTTTTAAGTCAGGCATCTAGGCGGGGCTTAATGTAGGTAGGTAGGTAGGTTAATGTAGGTAGGTAGGTAGGTAGGTAGGTAGGTAGGTAGGTAGGCAGGCAGGCAGGCAGGCAGGCAGGCAGGTAGGTAGGTAGGTAGGTAGGCAGGTAGGCAGGCAGGCAGGCAGGTAGATTTCGTACGCAACAGAGATGCTGCTATGTCTGTATCGACTTCTCAAAAAAACTCAATGCAATGCTTTATGTTCAACCTATGAGAACATTTTACTCTTTACTGTGGACAATGACGCTCGTGT
>OMPJ01008836.1:0-20537 GCA_900312935.1 Carapus acus | reverse complement strand
ACCCTCCTCCCGGACAGATGCCCGACGACATAAACACACTTACAACGGGCACATTCCGAAGAAGGCGCGTACCCGCCCGCTCGCACAAGTGTGTGTGTACCCAAACGTACTTTGAGCAACGGGCCTCAGCCTGGAACAGGAGTGGAAGCGTTTGATACAAACGCAGTGTGTGTAACATCCATTGGATCCGCGCTGTGATCCTTAATGCTTAACGTCTGTGGCTTGTGTGTGAAAGAACAGAGACTTGTGTGCGGCCAAACTTGTGTGTGTTGCGCGTGTGTGTTTGTCTTCCGAGCCTTTGCTAGCCCGGTCTGTGTCCCGCTGCTGAAACGCCTCCCTGTCCGCGCCGCCTCTCTCCTCTCCTCCCCCGACCTCTCGCTAGCGGTTCAGGTTGCCAGGTCGGATGGAACGTTGCCAGTTGCGGTCTGGTGGCATAACAGCCCTTCCCTTAGAATAACTTTTGATGTGTACGAAACGTGGCGATCCCCCAAGAAACCCGAGTCGGGGGTGACGTTCGGTGTGAACTCGCACTCGGAACGACGCGTAGCGCCCAGGCTAAATAGGCGATAATAAAAGCTAAATACGTCCTGCGGTTTCCTGAATAGTTCTGTTTTCCTTGTTTTTTTCTTCCCTTCGCACACGTTCTGAATATCTCCACAAGATTCTCCTGGCAGTTGGAGCGACGAGGTGCCAGCTAGGGAGCAAAGTTCTGAAAACGGTGGGAAAAAGAATCCCACGCGCCTCCCACGGAACAAAGTCGCCGCAACTTTCTAGAGACATCGTGAAAATCAGCAGTGTCACCAATTGTGCCTGTTATCGCGTCCCCGCTGAGCGTCCCCCCCCCCCTCCCCTTGTCTCGCTCGGTCCGTCCCGTCCCTTCCCTTCCTTGAGGCCCACATCTCGCGAGTTGCTAGGTAACCACAACCAGCTGTGGGTCTTAAACCCATTCAGCACATTTTGGCTGCGCGTCAACCTCGGGGGGAAAGAGTAGACGGGTAGTCGGCTCGGCCGCAAACCCGTTGACCAGCGTATCACCTCGCTGTGGAAAATCCTCCTCACTTCCTTTTGTTTTCCCAGATTTGTTGTTCCACCGACAGAAGGACAAACGGAAGGGCGTGTGCGAGCAGTCACAGCGTGTATCGCGCAGGTTGGAGTCAGGCCGCCGCCACTCTCATCACCTTTCGAGCGAGGGGGAAAGAAAAGGGAAACAAGGCGAGAGGACAGAGGGAAACTGAAACGGACAGTTTGATTTATTAGCTGGCAAATGCCGGGCGAGTCGGAGTCGTCGGGAAATGAAACGAGGTTGTAAAAAGAGAGTCTCCGAAATGTCTCGCTCCTCAGCGGGCCGGGCTGGTAAACTGTTTGAAAAAGGCTATTAAGAGAGACCCGAGATGGCGCGGCAAACAGTGTAATTATTCAGGAAATGACAATGGCGCAGGTAAGCCAATCCAAGTCTGCAGCCCCAAAGTGCAGCGTTTACCTTTCAGAGCGCCGGCCGCTGCCTGTGGCTGCCTCTCAAATGGCCTCCAAGTACAGTAAATCCGCGAGGAGCCCATTAACGTCCAAATGAAATCGTCTCCGTAACCCAACCGAGGCGTGCTGGAAAGACACGAAACCACAGGATCAGTCAGAAAAAAAAAATGGAGCGGGAAGACAGCTCGGCTTTACAAAGAAATAAAGATAATTGATGCTGCGCCGCGGCGATAAAAGCCGGCGCGGTGTTTGGCTCTCCAAACCCAAAGGTGGCAATATAGGTTCTCAGCGAGGGTTTGTCTTGTTTCATTGATTGTTTGCGCTCCATTTAGGAAATGATTTACTGCCCTCCGACTGACTCACAGGCTGTCAGCCCAGAATTCTGGGCCGCCGGTTCACATCAGCGCCTCCAGAGCTCAGAGTCAGACAGCAGATCTCATTTCCTAAGCAGACGAATTCATACAAATCCTGTTTTTTCGCGTGGGTGTGTGTGCGTACATGTTATTTCTTTTTTTTCCTTTTTTTTTTTTTTTTTACATTTACAAGAGATCACATCTCTCTCTGTTGTCAAGGTCCCAAGAAGGCTTTTTAGCGTGAAACATCTGCGATCCATTTGCGGTTTGAGGAGGCACTTGCCAGCCCTGCCAAAACTTCCCATGCTTGGCGGCGAATGCCCCAGATTGTGATTAGCTTTGGCCAAAGCTCAGTATCAACCTTGGTCCGCTGGAGCTTTTCCTCCTCGCTCATAATCTCTGCAGACCTCCCACCGCACCGGGCCGCTCCGGCGCGGGAGGTGTCGCGATTAACAACGGAGTGTTTGCATTAAGCAGCCATCCAAGCTGTTGCTTTTGTTTCTTTAATGCTCGCTGGTGTATAGAAGACTTTGGGTGCAATAACAGATGATTGGCATAAGCTGCTTGGATCTCCATCTAAGCCTGTTTCAGCCAAAAATGTCTAATGTAAACCATGCTGGCTCCCACTGGGGTAAACGTTAGCGGTTGCTATGGTGTGCCGAGGGCGTAATATTATACTTTTATTCATCAGCGCACAGCTAGAATCACTGCAGGACCTTTACAGCTCTGACTCCAGAGAGGCTAAGTTGGGCTATTGCTAAAGGTTGACTGACTTAACCCTTGGATGTACAACTTACTAATATCTACACTCTTCCTCAAAATATTGAGAATTTTCTCAAAATTAATTAAAACTTAAATTGAGAAAAATGTTGCCTCATGCCACAAACATGTTTAATGAGGAATTTCTGGAATATGAATATATTAAAATTTTTCTTTACAAAAATTTTGAGGAAGAACAACCCCTGCGGTCATTTTTGACCCCATTTGAAATTCGCAAAATATTGAAAATTTTCACAAAATGAATAGAAACATAAATTTAGAAAAATATTTCCTCATGTCCCAAACATTTTTAAAGAGGAATATCTGGAGTATGAATATATTAAAAATGTTCTTTACAAAGATTTTGAGGAATAACAACCCTCTGGGGTCATTTTTCACCCCATGTGTGCATCTAAGGGTTAAAATGGCACTACAGTGAATAATCAGGCTCCGCCCCCTCCTCCTGACCCTCATATCCTCCTGAAATGTACCCGTTAATTTCATAATTCAGTCGGAGTAGCTGCGTATGAGCCAGATGAGCACGGTTTCTCTCTCAGTTTTGTCTTTGAATTGGATCTCTTGGTGCTCTTGGTTGGAGGTCATCCACCAAAGAGGCAATTTTGTGGTACATTGTGCGGCTAAAATGAAGTTGGCGAGTCGAGCAGAGTGTGGAGAGGCAGATTTTATACCTTTCCAACCTCATATCCGCTTGTTCAAGTTCAGTGTCCGATTCCCTTTGTGGGGAAGCAAACCGGTTGCCAATGCCCTCCAACCCCCCAGCCGAACAGGTCCCGATCCAGCTGGAGAGGCAGCCAGACGGGCAGGCACGATAGAGGCAGCGTGGAGACATGGGCGAAGGACTAAAAAGTGAAAATGTGAGCAAAAAGGAGGAGCAGGGAGGCGGATTGAGCACAGATTGAAAGTGTGAACCAATGTGTGAAGCAATGTCTATAGGAGCAGCTGAGGAGGAGATCACCCAGGAGGCCAAATCAGTTCTTGTGCTGCCAGGCTGCTGGCGTACGAGCGAGCGCTGCCAGCTGCTGTGTGATCGGCGCGGGCAGGCAGGAGCTGCCACCCTCCTCTGCCTCGCTAGATGTGGATCAGTGGGGTAAGCGCGGCCGCCGCGGCCCACTAATGAATTCTGCTTCATCATTCTCGGCCTGTGCCTGTGAGCGGCCCTGCAGAATTCATGCCTCGAAAAAAAAAAGAAAGAAACACCAAGAGAAATCTAGTATTCCTGGATTGCGTCGGTCGTGCGAGGAGTCCGTAAGCACTTTTAATTGAAGTTCAATATGTTTGCCAGTCATGTGACATTTATAGAGGACAGTGAGTTTGTTTATGTCCAACTATATTATTCATGGAGTGTGTGCGAGTGTGTGAGCAGACAGTAAATGCTGCTGGCTGCTCAAACACGCAGCGCTCAAGTATCGAGCCGGTCCGCATTCTTCTCAGAGCCTTCTCGTGACTTTATGTCCTCCCCAGGCGGCCTTACATTGATTATCCACAAACAGCCTCTTGGTTGGTTATGCCTGTGACACAGCAAATCGACCCCTGAACATAACATTCTAAATCTAGTCCCAGATCTGTTGTCATGCCTAAGTTGCTCTGTGTCCAGTTTTTAACCACATGAGTTGGTCCGGGCTGCCGCCTGGAGATCAGGAGGGAATTGTTTCCTCTAAACATTGGTTGTGTACTGGACGGAGACACTGAATGCGGACTGCTCCCAGGACACTGGACTGATGTCCCAATGCTCTTAAGCCTCAGTTTAGCAGTGGGCAACTACGGCCCATGGGCCCCATCAGGCCCGTCGGTCATATTGATCTGGCCCCCCAAAGATTGGGAGAGAATTCCTAATATTTACTCCATTCAAAACAAACAACAAAAACTACGAAAACTACGACAACAAAAGTAACACAAAGATCGCAAGATCAATGGATTGATAAAGTACCTACCTACCTACTAACTATCAGACTTTGATGCACCATGGCAAAGATGGGTGAAAAACAAAACGGGTCCCATAAAAGGTAAATAATATAACACCCTAAAGATTTTTTTCTGTTTCTGTTTGATGTGTTAGCTGTTTTTGCTAGGTCAATGTCAATGTGTACCCTGAGCCAAGATGTTTGTCCTCCCCTGCCTTAGATGTCCATGTAGGGTCAAAAATGACCGAAGGAGTTGTTTTTCTTTTAAATCTTTGTGAAGAAAATTTTTAATATATTCATAGTCCAGGTATTCCTCATAAAATGTATATGTGACATAAGACAATATTTTTCTAAATTTACATTTATATTCATTTTGAGAAAATTCTCAATATTTTGAGAATTTTGATTGAGGTCAAAAAATGACCCCACTCATGGAAGAGTGCAGGTATTGGTAGGTTGTGCATCCAAGGGGAAAGGAGTGACTAAGACTAAGCAATCATTGAGGTTTCCTCAGCTTCTTCTCGTTTAGAAATTGGGGAAGTGGAGTATTTCCTTGTCTTCCTCTGTGCGACTGTGCGATTATTAAGTTTGAAAGATGAAACTGTTACTCAACGTCTCCAGCGCTGCATCTGAAATCAATGTCCCTGCCCTCTTACCTCACCGCGCACGTTTATTTAGCCACGATTAGCATTCGGAATAACCTCAGGACACTTGGACGACACCGTGGACGTTTACCGCAGCCTCGTCCAGACCTGTCCACCGGTCTGTCCTGGTGGACGTGTGACGTGGCGATCCGTCTGGCTGTGCGAGACAAGCCGTGACTCAAAAACTCATTAACGCTGTCCTGAAAAAGGACGCCTGCAGGGGTGCGGGCCAAAAACTGGGCAGCCAGAACATCTGGCTGTGTGTGCGTGCATGCACGTGTGTATTTCTGTGTGTGTGTGTGTATTTTCCTCCCTTGTGATTACACTGTGGTGTGTATCGGTCTTGCCTTGCTAAATCTTCTGGGATTTCTCTGTGTTCCATACATAAAGAATTATCCTCGCCTAACAATTCGCAGCACATTTGGTACAAGTTGTGTGTGCAGACAGGTTATTTTCCCTCCCGGAGCTGCAGACAGACGACACACACATGCACCGAGTTGCTCCCAAGTCTCGTCCAGGTATCGTAGCCGTTAATGTTATGTTAAGAGGCTAGTTAGCAGCGAATTAGCCACAGATTCATCATGTATTTAGCGCGCTGCTGCGTTCTGCGCTACTCGGCTGAAGGAAGCTTATTAGCCAGCAGGAAACCATTCGTCAGCTGTGTGTTGACCTCCTTCCTACAAGCCAAGCTGCACGTTCGTGCGTGTGTGTATGTGTGTGTGCGAGTGTATATGTGCTGCTGTGTTTCAGCATCACTCATGGTTATGTGTGTGTGAGTGATGTTGAGCCTCCTCGCATGTGGCAGCGAGACAAAGTATTTTCTTCCTCGGTCAGTATGTAATAATGATCTCTGCAGGAGTGCCATGAGCTGCCGGGCAACTTGTCTGTTGTTTTTTTTTTTTTCTTTTTTTTTGAACGTGCGCACACACACACACACACACACACACACAAACACACAATGGGCCTCTTTCATCAACTGCTTGCAGAAGTGAATTTGATCTTGCGCTGTGCGCACGAGTAAATTAATTTCTGGCTTTCATTAGATGTGTTCCTGCTGGAAAACATGTTTACACAGAGATTTGTGAGCAGTCTGGAGAATTGTAAACCACACAAAGAAATTTGTTGGTCAATATAAAAAAAAAGTAGAAGAAATGACGTCCTCCAGAGACCAGCAGATGTGGTTGTTGTATTGTTCTTCTGGGCTTTATGTGGTGTTGGAAGTGTGACAATTCCTGATTTTGGTGTTTTTAGGTTGAAAGATGTGTGCCTGGGGTTTGAAAATAACTCTGCCTGAAATTATAATGGGATTATTTTCATAACATTGGGTCCAATTAGCTATTCAGATCATTTAGATAGTTAATGTGAGGAAGAACTTAAATAGCCGAGCTGTGTATAGCCCATTTAAATATTTAATTACTACCTTCCACAGGGTCCCTGGAAAACACTAATCTCTCTCCATCTTTTTCTCTCTATCTCTCTCCTCCTCTCTTTCGGAGTGTGATGGTCACTGTTGGGTTTGCGTTAGGTGGGGTTCGGGTGCCACAGGCCTGCTGCTGTGAGGTGTGATGAGATGGTGAAGGTTGTGAGGGTCAGTTAACCCCAACATCCCCTGATCAGGGGTCAGACAGGCGAGGCTCTGAGAAAGACGGGCAGTGATAACAACAGTCAAACACATTTACATATTTTATGTAATATTACATATTTTATGTAAATGTGTTTTAATTTTGATATCTATTATTTAACAAGAGTTAAAGCTGTAATATGGTGGGGTTAGAATCCACAATGCCTGTGATCCAACCGCTGTGCTGCAGTGGCTACAGGCTGAAGTTTCTGTGGTAGGAACATAGGCCTCACTGAGGACCCTCCCTCATCGGGCTCCCTTAGACACACAGGCACATAGCTCAGTGGTAGAGTCTCGGGGTCGGGGGCTCAAGTCCCGGGCCCGGCTAGGGTTAGGATTACAGTTGGAGCTAGGGTCTGGGTTGCAGTTAGGGTTAGGGTCAGGTCTAGGGTTAGATGTAGATGGGGATAGGGTTGCAGTTGGGGTGAGGTCCGGGGGTTGTGGTAAGGGTTAGGTGTAAATAAGGTTGTGGTTGCAGTGTAGTTTGAGACTAGCGTAAGTGTAAGGGTTGCAGTTTACAGTTAGGTGTCAGGTGTAGGGTTAGATGTAGATAGGGTTAGGGTTGCCATGTAGGTTGGGGCTGGCTCTACGGTTGTGGATGGGGTTAGGATTAGGATTGGGGTTGCAGTTAGGGTTGCAGTTAGGGTTAGGTTTGCGGTCGGGTCTGGGTTGCAGTTGCAGTTGAGGTTAGGGTTAGGTTAGGACTGGGCTTTCATAGTTGGGTCTTGGGGTCAGGGTTACATAGAACCATGCACCCTTTACTGGACAGTCATTGACTCAAAATCACAAATGACCAAAGTGTTTGAGTTGAGTTGAGTTGTAGGGGTTAGGGTTAGACTTTTCCTGGCTGGTGGTGAGTTTGTGCAGGCAAGGAAATCAATATTGATGGAGACTAATTGTGCCTCACTCAGCTCCTTTTCCAGCACCTCACTTCTTCTACTGTGGACATTCTGATCTTGTTTCAGTCTCTGTGGCATCATGTGCCCCTCCCCCTCCAGTTTCAATCAAAAATGTTTAGACAGTCATGTCCAATCTGTGCATTTGTGTTGTTTACACACTGGCCCTCAGATATTCTCCTGCTCTGTTTTATATTTACAAGTTGTACTTCTTCACTGTGTTGTCACTGTAATTGGAGCCATCAACACCCACAAGATGGGTACTGAAATAGTCTCAAACTGGAAAACGGAAAATCAGCCGGATCGGAGCATCAGTGTGGTATAAACAAGAAAAGTGATTATTTAATGAGTATTGAAGAGTGTTTTGAGTGTGTACTTGGTAGTACAGCACGGCATCACACACAGGTTGTGCCACGCTGGACCTGTTTAAGAGGGAGAGAGAGAGAGAGAGTGTGGAGGGGAGGACGAAGAGAGAGGGACTCATCGTCCTCGTCCTCTCCAGGCAGCGCAGATGCCACTAAATAAAATATTTCATAATCCTGCCCAAATCCTCTAATCACCATGACAACAGGCAGCAGGGAGCCAGAGCGGAGCACCGCGCCATGGACTCCCCTCCTCCTCCTCCTCCTCCTCCTCTTCCTCCTCTTCCTCGCTCTGATCCTTCCTCTCCCGTCCGTCCTCGTGGAGCACGGCCGCGGTTTGCCGTGGCCTTATCGGAATATGGCGTGTCCGGGCGGGGCCGATCGACGGATCGATCGCCGGATCGATTAGTTTGGGATCGGACCGAGTTCAGACGCTGACATTTCACCAGGTCGCCCAGGACTGTCCAGGCTCAAACACTCGTTAATTATTCAGGGGCTGCTGATGGGAAGGCTGCAGCAACAGTGTGTTAATGTTAAAGAGTGAACACACACACACACACACACACATATATATTGAAGGCCTGCTGGCTTCTGTTGGGTGATAAGATAATTGAAGCGATGCCCACATGGGGTGAGAGTACCTGTTGCCTGGTAACAATGTGGATCACTGCGAGGAGTGTGTGTGTGTGTGTGTGTGTGTGTGTGTGAGTGAGTGAGTGCGTGTGTGTGTGTGTGAGAGTGTGAGTGATATTGACCACTGTAAAGGAGATGATGGCTGTAGTTGAAAGTAGAAAGTGGGTCAGTCCAGCTGAGGCACATCGATTCCGTGTGTGTGTTGTGTGTCAGTGTGTGTGTGCTAATGTTGAGTCTATAACTTCCTCTCTCTCTCTCTTTCCCTCTCTCTCTCTATGCAGGTATCCGGCCTCAGATTATGAACGGGCCGATGCACCCGCGCCCCCTAGTGGCCCTGCTAGACGGGCGTGACTGCACGGTGGAGATGCCGATCCTCAAAGATTTGGCCACCGTGGCCTTCTGTGACGCCCAGTCCACCCAGGAGATCCACGAGAAGGTACACGCTCCGTCTTTAGCCACCTCCGGGTTTTATTTCCCTACCCACCATTTGTCGGGTCGTTTGTTTTATGAAGCTATTTGAATTAATCAGGAGCTGATTGACTTTGATTCTAAGAGAACATCAATACTGTCAGTAACCTAGAGTACAGCATCTCTGTGTTAAGCAGGAAATATTGCTTATTTATTTGGAGTTGTTTCTAGAATAGCATTATAACCTTTAGATGCACAACCTACCAATACCTCCACTCTTCCACCAGTGGGGTCAGTTTTGACCCCATTTGAATTTCTCAAAATATTGAGAATTTTCTCAAAATTAATAATACATAAATTAAGAAAAATATTGCCTCATGTCACATATGTGTTTAATGAGGAGCACCTGAAAAATGAATATTTAAAAAATGTTCTTTATAAAGATTTTGAAGAATAACACCCCCATAGGGTGATTTTTGACCCCAATTGAAATTCTCAAAATTTTCTCAAAATAAATAAAAAGATGAATAAATTAAAATATTGCTTTATGTCACAAACATGTTTAATTAGGAATACCTGGTATATGAATATATTAAAATTTTTCTTTATAAAGATTTTGAAGAATAACAACTCCTGGTCTGACATTTCATCCCATGCGTGCATCTAAGGGTTAACTCCAACTGTAGCCCTAACCCCAATTTGAGCCCTAACCCCTACTGTAACTCTAACCCTAGCCCTAACCCCAACCCCAACTGGAACCCAAACCCTAAACCTAAAATATTTTTTTCTCCCCATCTTTTTCTATTTTCATACATTTTGAAAAAGCTCCAGCCAATAGGGCGGCGCCAAAGAGCTGCAAGTTGCCGCCCCCGGTTGTAGGGCAACAAAGAAAAATACTTGCCAAATGGAGTCGCGGGCGCAGACGGCTGCCCGTGCCTAACGTGTGTGTGTGTGTGTAGTCAGGAGTGACGTTATTTTCCCCCGTTCTGATGAAAAAGGCAGGTTTGGGCTGTGATTGTGCAAATTTGCAGGCCTTGTTGCGTAACAAGTCTCAGGTCGGCCCAAACGTCCCACAGCCCCAAATGGAAGAAGTTAGCTAAACACGCCACTTTATTGATGCTGGTGTTTTATATTCCTGTTGGCAAACGCTGTCTGCCGAGATGCCCTGAGAGTGAGCGCACACACACGCACACACACACACCCGCACACACACATACCGCGGACTCGCCGGGGAATACACACTTTTGGCAGCCTTCCCTCAGCTATAACTACGCAGCAGAGGGTTTTAGAAGGTGTGTTTATACGCACGTACACACACACACACTCACTCACACACTCTCTTTTGTTGGAAAGTCCTCAACACACACACACACACGCACACACACTCAAACACATACACGCATGAAAAGATTCACAGACCAAACAAGTAAATAAAGGAAAACATCTCGCGTCTTCCTACAGGCAGTTTTAGTTTCCAAATGCGCCTGTGTGTTTTTGTGCGTCTGTGCGTGTGTGTGTGTGTGTCTGTGTCTCGAGTCCAACGTTCCCTGAGGCTGCTCCGTCTTTCAGTAGTTGGCAGTTTTATGGAAACATTATGTGTAAAAATAGTAAATAGGGCTGATGTTTGGGGTTTTATATCCGCCTTTATTTGTGCGTTTTTGTGTCGTTTCCAGCTTCGGATCGACAGTTTGAAACCCAAAGCTGAATGAATGTAGACGAGCAACATTGAGATCATTTATACACCCAGCGCGCACACACACACACACACGCAGGAACACACAAAGTCTAACAGTACCTTTGTGTTTGGATGCTGACATAAATGCACATTTAGACAAATCAGGGGCTAAAAAACATTAGTTATACCTTCAATTTCCATCTGCTCCCAATAAAAGTGTCATAGTCATATTTGGCACTCTGGGCTTAATGTGCTTAGCAGGTTGCGAGTGTAAATGTTGCTTTTCGGGGCTGCTTGTTATGCTGCGTGGCTCCGCCGGCAGCTGTCAGCCTGCCTGTTTCTGCCGCCGCGGCCGCGTCTGCGTGCGGCCACGACGGATGGATGGTGCCAAAAACGGGCTTTGTGGAGCAAACATTATAAACACATTCGCAGCCTCTCGTACTTTAGCGCGCACATAAACGGGCCATTTGCATTTAGATGAAGAATAGCAATCATAAACTGGGGCCCTGGCACAATGGGGAGGGGTGATGGGATGTGTGTGTGTGTGTGTGTGTGTGCGTGCGTGCGTGCGTGCGTGCGTGCGTGCGTGCGTGCGTGCGTGCGTGTGTGTGTGTGTGTGATGGGCATGTTTACGTAGCTCTCAAGTTGCTAGCGCATAATAACACACTGAAGCGTCCCGATTTCTTCAGCTGGTGCCATGATGTCATCGGTACGTCGGGCCAGGTGATCAGTGTTTGGTCGATGAGGATGATGATGATGATGAGGAGGAGGAGGATGATGGTGATGATGATGAGGATGCTCTCTCTCCCGCAGGTGCTGAACGAGGCGGTGGGGGCCATGATGTATCACACCATCACGCTGACCAGGGAGGACCTGGAGAAGTTCAAGGCGCTGCGCATCATCATCCGTATCGGCAGCGGCTACGATAACATCGACATCAAGGCCGCCGGGGAGCTCGGTGAGAGAAAAGAGAGAGAGGGAGAGAGAGGGAGAGAGAGGGAGAGAGAGAGGACGGAAAGAATGGCCGTAATTCAGGCAGATGTGGATTAAAAACCTCATTTTAATTTGATAGAGCGCAATATAATATTGTTCTTTACATACTGACATATCAGCAGTTTCAATAATTTAAAATATTCAATCATTATTATCAACTGCATACACTCTCTAGAAATAAACAAAGTATACTGTATACATAAATACGTGAGCAGTTTAATTTACACACACATATACAATAGATCTAGAATATATGTATACAGTAAATATAAACTACTGCTACATACTGAATATGTATACACACACAGAATGTATACACAATATATATACGTACACACATACAGTATGTATAAATAGATAGATAAATACATAAATAAATAAATTAATATACATACAAACTTACCTGTATATACATATACTGTATGTATGTGTGTATGTTTGTGTCTATTTGTGTGTATGCAGACATGAATATTATCCATTTTATTCTATGTATTTTATGAATATATAATATGAATATACTTTTTCTCAATAAAACAAAAAAAGACAAATAATGAAAATGAACACACACACAAAGGACACTTCTATGCAATACGTGTGTTCACATACATTTATCAAATTTATTTCTGTTTATTTATTTTTATATATTTTTTTAACATTGCTTTTAAAAAATGTTTATATACCTTCAGAAAAGTAAGTAAGATGCAAAAGTCTCATAGTGCTAAGCAGCAGGCTGGTTCCTCTCTTTGCCGCAGGCATCGCTGTGTGTAACATCCCCTCGGCTGCGGTGGAGGAGACGGCCGACTCCACGCTGTGCCACATCCTCAACCTGTACCGGCGGAACACCTGGCTGTACCAGGCTCTCCGCGAGGGCACGCGGGTCCAGAGCGTGGAGCAGATCCGCGAGGTGGCGTCGGGCGCCGCCCGCATCCGGGGCGAGACTCTGGGCCTCATCGGCTTCGGTGAGCGATCCTCCGCCCCCCCCCTTCGTCTCCCCTGGCGTCCTCCCGACCCTAACTTTGGGCTTGCGGTCCCCCTCAGGTCGCTCCGGCCAGGCGGTGGCCATCCGGGCGAAGGCGTTCGGCTTCAACGTGCTCTTCTACGACCCCTACCTCCAGGACGGCTTGGAGCGCTCGCTGGGCGTGCAGCGCGTCTACACGCTGCAGGACCTCCTCTACCAGAGCGACTGCGTCTCGCTGCACTGCAACCTCAACGAACACAACCACCACCTCATCAACGACTTCACCATCAAACAGGTTGGGCTGGGTCACGTGACCCCCTCCTCCCTAACCCTAACCCTAAATCTCCTCATCTTCCTCTTCTTCGGGTAAACAACGCCGCGGGAGCCTTAGACTGGCGCCGCCGCTGCTGATTATCTGCATTGTGAGGTTCTATTAATCCACGCCACACATGCAGATGCGTTCTCGCCATCGGTTACCATGGCAACAGATGCTTCCCGCTCCTGCTGAAGAAAAACGCACAAGCGCTCACCTCTGTCGTCTCAGAATGCCTCCTTCTCCAAAACCGGCTCCGCCACTGAAGGATTAGCGGGTGCAATTTGTTGCGCGGCGGCAATCTGGTGAACGTGCAGACAGATTTTCCCGGGTTAGCGATGGTTACTGCCACCTGGAGGAGGCAGGGTGAATTGCAGGCTGCTCGCGCTTTGAGGGGATCTGAGGGCCTTTAAACGCTCCAGCTCAGAGGGAGTGGAGATGAATGCGGGGATGTCTGTGTTTATCTGAGGTAGCACTCGTTTCTCTCCTCACCTCTGATGGGTGCCAGAGGGAAGATAAAGGATTTAGTGTCAGTCACACGTCGGCCAGCTTTGAAAACCTCGCCGGCAAAATCTTTTGAATCCGCGACTCCTGCTTCAGATTTAACAGCTTTTTGAAGCATTGGAGGCGCAGTTTCATCACCAAGCGGAATTACTCGACTGCTGCTGTGTGTGTGTCTGTGTGTGTCTGTGTGTGTGTAGATGCGTCAGGGTGCTTTCCTGGTCAATTCTGCCCGAGGAGGTCTTGTTGATGAGAAAGCTCTGGCTCAGGCGCTGAGGGAGGGACGGATACGTGGAGCTGCGCTGGACGTCCACGAGTCGGAGCCTTTCAGGTGCCGATAACCTCAGAATCATAATTAAGAAAACTTTAAATTTCACAGTGTATGTCAACTAAATTTCCTGAATTAAACCCAGAAAAGTCCCTCTCCTCTGGGAGTAATATGGAGTATGAATTGTTATGATTTTGAAAGAAATGTAGCAGTCATTTCCAAAAGCTATGAATTGCAATTACACAAATGTCCACTAGATGGCAGCATTTCACCATTTATTGATTACTTGCCGTTAAAACAGCACAACAGTGGCAGAACAGTTTCAAACGGTCTTTCATCTCCTTCTCTCTCCCCCTCATCATCTCCCACTTTCTGTCTTTCTTTCTTTTTTTTTCTTTTTTCCTTTCTCCATCTCTCCATCCTTCTTCCTCCGCCCCTCAGCTTTTCCCAGGGTCCTCTGAAAGACGCCCCCAACCTGATCTGCACGCCACACACCGCCTGGTACAGCGAGCAGGCGTCACTGGAGATGAGAGAGGCTGCCGCTACGGAAATACGCAGAGCCATCACTGGTATACACACACACACACACACACACATTCACGCACACACACATAATACACAGCCACTCACGCTCACACACTCGCCACAGGCCGAATCCCCGACAGCCTACGAAACTGCGTCAACAAAGACTTCTTCGTCACCACGGCGCCCTGGGGAATGATGGAGCAGCCGCCGCCACAAGTCCACCCCGAGATCAACGGCGCCGCCTACAGGTCAGGACGGGCGCTCTCAGGCCTGCACGGTCCTCCTGTGCTGTCTGTCCTCGCCGAGCCACTGGGGGGCGACACCACATGCTCATTGCTACACATTTAAATGCGGCGTGTGTGCGCGCACGTGTTTCTGTGTGCGTGTTTGTGTTTGTGTGCGATTTTTCTGACCGCGGGCTCGGGCCCGAGTGTGTGTGTGTGTGTGTGTGTGTGTGGCCCGGACGAATGTTTCCCGTGTTAGTTTGGGTCTCTGTCACTGTCTGAACACGACTGAACTGCTTCTCTCACACAGCCGCGTGAACCAAACCATGGTACAGACCATAGCAACCGGGGGAATGCAGGACAAATTATATACCTAATGATCCACCAGGTAAATGAAAACAGGATAAACATTTATATATTCATATATACACACATAAATACCAAATGTTGGAATCTGTAGGAGTATTCTTGCCTCACACACATACATGTACATACACACACACCGATTCACCCCAAACCAACCCTGCCCGACCCCTCCTCACCTCCTCCTCCTCCATCCCTCCCGGCGGTCACACACACTCACTGAGGACACATGGTGAGACGTGACATGAGAGGACAGACGGCTCGCTGACGTCGGCGCGCAAGTGATCCGATCCGGTCTGGCTTGCACCTCCGGGTCACTGAGAAGAAGAAGAAGAAGATGAAGAAGAAGAAGGAGAGAAGCCACAGTTGTTTACGAGTTGCATCAGCTGCTCCGTTCTGATGTAGAGTGATGGGAGGAAATGCATAACATAGCTAATGCAAAGCTAATAATGTCCCACTCACCAGCAGGAGGCGCCACCGAGGCTTCTTTCCCCCCTGACTCCGTCCGTCTCCCCCTCACCTGGGGCGCTCCCTCTCGCCGCCATTTTCACCTCCTGGCCTCCATCAAAACCAGACGCTGCCGATCTGACCAAACATGGAGATGTTTTGAGATGTTCTCCTACCCAGAACCTCCAAGGTCCCGCAAAATAATCAACAAATTGGACGCAATTTGGACCAAGATGTCTCCATCGCGTCAGATCGGTGGTGTCTGGGCGTGACTTCCTGTCTCCTCCACCGCCGGCGTCCTCGCTCCCTTCCTCCTGCTCGTCGTCCATTTGCACTTTGTGTCTGTCTGTGTGACGACGGCTTGTGTTGTTGTTGTTGTTTTCAGATTAAGCGCTAACCTCACCGCCTCCTCTCCCTGCGGGCAGGTTCCCCCCCGGCGTGGTGGGCGTGGCTCCTGGTGGGATTCCCGGGCCGATGGAGGGGTTGGTGCCCGGAGGAGGCGTGCCCATCAGCCACCCGCTGCCCCCCGGTACCCACCCGTCACAGGCCACCTCCCCCAACCAGCCCTCCAAACACGGCGACCCCATGAGAGAGCACATGACCGAGCCGTAGGACCGCAGCAGGGGCGGGGCTGGGACGGGATGTGGGCGGGGCTTTTTGGACCCATGTAAACACAACCCGTGAGACACACCAGCAGACTGGCCGGCCCCGCCCGCCTGTCCGGCCGCTCTCTCGCCCTAACCCCGCCAGGTGCCCTGTCACATCCTGAGCAAAGCGTCCAGCAGAGGGCGCTGTTGTGCGCTCCCTTTTTCCCCAATCCCCCCCTGAACTGGGAACAAACTGTTTTATTTGGATTTCTTTCTCTCATGAATTTATGTTTAGTTTTTTCTCCTTCTTCTTCATTCATCGTTGCTGTTTTACAGCAGCTTGGCGTTCTGGACCAAAACTTTGCTTTTAGCATTTTGCAGCCCCAATTAGTCCCACATGTGTGTGATATTTTTGTTTTTTTATTTCTTTCCGTTTCGTGTCTCCTGTTTCTTTCCTTTTCTTTTTTCCTCTTTTCTTACTTTTTTATCCTGGCATCTTGAGTGTGAGAAAGTTCAGCGAACGGTGAAAACAGAAGAACATCATGATCTGCGGAATCTTGAGCCGTTGGTGTTTGTGGAACCCGGAAGCAGAGGACCGGAAGCTGCCGTTTCTACTCTGCAGCGACATTTTGACCGAAACAGACAAAAAAAAAACTTGGAAAAAAACAGCCGACGTTTGTAGTTAGCTCCTGTTTGTCGAGTGCTCGTCAGCTCAGATCTTAAATATTTGCTGTCGTAATTTATCCAGTGGAACAGGCGGTTGCTGCCCCTAAATGGTCCCAACGTCCACCGCCATAAGCCACGCCCACTCACCCGCCGGCAAGACGGGTGGGAACTTTTCAGAAAAATAAAAATGTCTCAGGAAAAAAAACTTTTCTTTGCCCCGGAACGCATCAGTATCTGAAACCAATCTGGAATTTTTTTCAATCTCTTTTTTCCCCCTGCTTTCCTCCACTTACTTTCCCCATCTGTGGCATTCTTGTTTTTCAAAATATATATCTTAATGTATGTTTATTTTGGATGTTTGGGAGGTTTCCAGCCCTGTTAGATTTGTCCCTGCCTTGTTAAATGTTCTTATAATCACAGTCTTATGTGCCCCGCCCACTCCCTCTTATAGTTTATTCTTTGTTTTCTGCTCTAATGGAAGCCAGCTGGGTGCCCTCGGCCGCCAGCGGCAGCGGCAGCAACGGCGGCTAAATGTTAGAAAATAAAATCCATCCCGTGCTGGAGCCCCCGAGTTGTTAACGAGAGACGGCTGCTAGCGGACGGTTCGGTTTTTAGTGTGAGTATTTGTATTTGTTTCTTGTACAAGGTGAACATATAGCATTCAGTGCAGCTGGATACGATAAATAAACCATTCTGTTCTCATGACGCCGCAGTGAGACGTTTATGTCCCCGCGAAAGCGTAGGAAAAACAACTGACGTGTCAGGTGAAAGGAGTGAGTATGTGAAATGTGTCATTTTCGATGTGTTTTTATCGGTTTCGACGCCAAATCCTGGCGCGCTGCTGCTTCACTGTGCTTGCTGAGTGAAAACGTTCTGGTTTTGCTTATTTTTATGGGTTTAAGCCACTTTAACAACGTTGTTTACGCGAGAGATGTTTTCTTAATGAGTCGCTTTATTACGTCGAGGCACCCGGGAAGTCTAATTAGTTCCGCAGATTGTTGGTTTATTGTTCAGATCAGAAACAGAAATTTATTCCGAAAATGCCAAGACCCCCAATTACCCCGCGGCGTTACACGTGTGTGGGTGACCTGCAGGTGGCTCGATTAGGCACGATGACATCTTCTCGCCAGCAGGGGGAGCTGCAAAACTAGATGCAAGTTCAAGTTCAATATCACAAATATCAACCTGTCCTTGACCAGAGTAGTGGATAAATATTATTAGTGGCATGTAATGTTTCTTATATTCGTACTAAATATTCATATTATTGCTAAATAATGTAATTTGAGATTGTAGATTATATTATAAAATTGTATGTAAATTATATCTGTCTCTCTCTCTCTCTCTCTCTCACTTAATATATATATATATATTGGATAATCTGATATATCGGATAATATATTGTTATATAAATAATATTATATATAGATAATACTATATATAAATTATAATAGTAGATTTTTTTTCCCCGTTTTTGTCCAATTCTACTCCTTTTGCGCCGGAATTCAGCACCTTAGTTTCATTTATTAAATTGCTATAATGACAATAAAAGACTCCTGATTCCTGATAACTTTATGGATCAATAAATTACTTAACTACCTCCCGAAATATCACCCAAAATCAAATTTAACAGGAGTGCAATGACATCGCTTTCTTTCTTCAGAGCAAAGAATTAAAAATAGAGACTGGAGACATGTTAGCTGGACATTCAAAAAGGTTTTCCTTTATTTTTTTCCGTGTCGGCCTGTCCCGTGCGGTTCACGCCGTATAGTGAAGGTCAGGCCCAAAATCCACAAACCATCAGTCACAACTGCAACTATTGCATAAATACAAAGCAACATACAGGTGATGCTCAAAACGCGGAGGACTGGAACAAAATGAGAAGGTTACAGTACAGCGATGGAGGGAAAACCAACGGAAACCATCAGGCAAAAAATAATAATTAAAAAAAAGTAAGAGTCCACAACGCGCGGGCGATTTGAAATCGACTTTGGTTTGATGTGTGGAGACTGAGAGTGGAGAGGTGAACGGAGGAGGCGTGGGAGGGACCAGGGGGGGTTGAGGTGTACCGTCAAGGGCAAACTCAAAAGACGCGTGGGCAAGCGGGGGACGGAGGAGGGGGACGGACGAGGGGGACGTACTTGATGGTGTCGCTCTCGTCCGTAAAGAAAGCACCAGGTTTTTAGACATCCAACTGAGGTACTGGAAATAAGAACAAAAAAACAAAAAAGAACACACGCGCGCACGCAAACAGCGCAAGTAAACTTCTCACTGGTGGTCGTTATCGTTTTCCACAGCGACGCTTTCTGTGCAACACCAAAGGTCTTCATCGTGACCGAGAGAGCAAACGAACAACCACGAGAAGAGAGAGAAAATGTACAAAGAATCAAAGCTCTTATCGTCTCCGAAGTTCCCCAACAATAAATATTTAGAGTAAGTTTGGAGGTCGAGGGGTTGTGAGAAGGGGGGAGGGACCACACACACACACACACACACACACGCTCACACACACACACGCACATACACTCACGCACCACTTCTCCATCGGTCTGAAGAAAGGTAAACTAAAGATCCGACATGATCCGTGTGCTAAACCTTAGCGACGTAGCTTTGATGTGGAAAAGGACAAACGTCCCTTTTTCAAAAAGCTTCATATACGACCATAATTCAAGCAATTATATATTTATATAGAAATGTCTTTTTTAATAAATGTGCAGTGCTTAGTAATAAGGATTAACGTCATACTCATTATAATAACACAATCTCTGTTTTTTTGAGAAGGTTGTTGGCTTTGTTGCTGCCTGATTCCACAACAAAACGCCAGGGCGGTTGCCCGGGCAACGGCTGGCAAAACATGTTATATTTTTATTTTGTATTTTTTTTTTTTTTTTGGAAGTGTGCTTTAGTCAGTGCCTCTGTTTAAGTGTTTTTGATTTAGAATCAATGCTGGTATATTTTCCATGATACTTTTTTTTTCTTTGAACGACCACATGCATTTACATCTACAAGTAAAGATTCTTTTTGCCTTTTAATTCCCAAAAAAAAGAAAAAGGAGAAAAACAATACCCAGGAAAAAAAAGACGCCAACGTTGGTAAACTCTTGATTTTGTCTCGCCCTCGAATCTGTTTGCAGCAGTGAAGTTTGTCAGTCTCTGGTTTATCCCTCGGTACAGTACAGAGGACAGTGTGTTGCGAGGTGTAGGTGTGTGTCTGTGTGTGAATATGTGTGTGTGTGTGTATGCCAGAGGGGTAACAGTGTTTTCTGCCAGGAGGAGTTGGAGGAGGAAGGTGGACGGCCGGTGGTTTCCTGTCCTCACCTGAAGGCTTTCACAGTTTGTCCGTGTCAGGAAAAAAACAAAAACCAAAAAGCACAACGGTCCCTGTGGGAGACAGAGGAGGAGGAGGAGGAGGAGGAGATCCGTCACTCGTCGTCGTCGTCATCCTCCTCCTCGCCGTCGGACAGGGAGGCGCAGGGGCGGATCTGTCGGTACCCGTCCAGCCACTTCTCCACCATCTGCGTGACCAGCGGGTGGTTGCGTCGGCGGGAGCTCTTCTGCAGCGCCACCAGGACGCCGCCGTCCGTCACGCAGCAGTCCAGCCACTCCCGCAGCAGCTTCTCCTGCTGCTCCTCGTTCCCCATCTGCGGCAAACACACAGCGGGACAGGGCGGTCGGCGTGTGTGCGTGAGTGTGTGCGTTCACCTCGCTTCGAGCAAAGGAGAGTCGGCAGAGCGGCGAAAGATTTGCATGTGCAGGTGTGTGTCCTCATTTTTCATTGTTATGGTGTGACAACTGAATATGCTAATTTTACTTATCTGAATAGAAAAATCTGAAATTTCTATATACAGCTGCCGTCAGAAGTTTACACACGCATCCTTGATTAAATGAGTGTGTGTAACTATGATATGAAACTAATCCAGCAAATCTCTGAGGAACTTTGCTCCTTTCTC
>OMPJ01008834.1:0-21449 GCA_900312935.1 Carapus acus | reverse complement strand
ATCATCCTCCCTGCAGCTGCGTGGGGCGGAACGCAACTTAACGCTTTGATTTGACTGGACTTTGGCCCAGTTACTTTTGCTGGAGGGAAAGAAAGGTGAGGAGGCGTTTGGGGTTTGTTTGGAGAGTTCTACGACATGCTATATTTTTCTTTTTTTTCTAAGATACGAGGATTGAAATCCAAACAGACTGAGCGCACAACACGGAAAGAAGACACAATACATCCATATGCATCTCTAAAAACCTGTGAGGCCCACAGAGAGCTGAGAACCTCTGGACCAAAGCAGCTTCAAGCAGATCTTTGTTGCTACCTGCTGGTTGGCTCTGGTAAATGCATCTCGATGCTTTCTTTTTTACATGTAGTTTGCTATGCTGCCAGGCAGATAGAGACGTTTTCTTTGTCTTTGCGTCAACTTAATTCTGCCCAGGTCTTCCTTAAATGGCATCATTGATCATCCTCTGATCACAGTGGGCCCAGAGTTGGATGGGTTTCGGGGCCGTTCGATGCATCCATTTGCGTTTTAAAAGTACAAACTATGGAGGTACAAAGGTTTGGCTGAGATTGAAAATTTGTTTGTTCTGCTTCGAAATTGACGCACTAGCTCCAGATTGTGACTCACTTATCCATCTGGGACAAGAGAGAAGTGATGTCTGACGTGGACATGGAAGTGTCAGATTACATGGACCAGCACATTCACGATGCGGACCACGAGGTCCTTCTTGGGCTCCTGCAGCCTGTACGCGATCTCGTCGGCCACCTTGTCCGCCGGGTCGTCCTCCGTGATCTCATAGCAGCCCTTTGCGTCCATCTCCAACCTGGGGCCAAGCCTCTCCTTTACCGGCCTCTTCCTCTTGGCGTCCCCGCCGCTCCTGTCCTCCGCCCCCTTGACTGATTTCAAATGAGCAACGACTTTACTCAATTTGAAGTCAAGGAGTTGCCATAGAAACAAGCAGAATAGTGGATGTATCATGGTTACCTGCTGGGGATGAAAGATGTTTAATTCGTAACACTGCCTGCCTTTGAGAACAAAAAAGGAGGAAAGTGCGGGGTCACTGAGATCAACAAATTGCAAAAAATTGATGAATGAATAATAGCTGTAGAAAAAGCGTTTCCATTCATTTAGTTTGTGTTGTTGCTGTTTTTTTTAATTACTTTGAAATACTGGACAAATGTCTACTGGACCTTCCTCAGTTTGAAGAAAATTGGAGCGAGCGTGACTGCCCCCTAGCGGTCAAACCGGAGAGAGACTCCACAGCGTGAGAGCAGAGCTCAATGGAGGCGACCTTCCATCGTCTGTGTTTGTCATATTTGCGTTGTTCGAGACTAAAACATTGAGAACGTCCAAACTGGCCCTTGCTGTTTAATTTGTCTACACAAAAAATGCTCCATGACATAACGTTTGGGTGAAACTTTCAATTACGCACCACAGGTCACAATTATAATTTAGACCATGATGACTTTATTGTGGAAATTAACTGACCAAGACAAAATGTCTTTGCAAATTACATGATTCCAATAACGGTTTCGAAACATATCCCCACAAACTTGACTAAATTTAGGTGGGCAATTGACATTTTATGGAGTCCATGTTAACACAAAAATAAACAAAAGAAACAAAATACCAAGCCCCTGAAAATGTTATTGAACCTCACAGGTTTTGCATATGCTGTGTTCCTATCATAGCTCAACAAAAGCCACTTAAACTGGGGAAAAATACTCACAATAATAACAATCAAAATCATCGGGACCCTGCTAGCATTGAGTGCTAACTAGCGAGCAACATCTTATAGTGCTAACAGTTTCACTTTCAAACCAGTTCCACACAAATTGCGTTCAACTTTGCTCAGACATCAGAGTTCTCGCCAGCGTTCGACCTCAGAAGACCTCCAGGTCGGCGGGATTGTAGATTACCGCCGTGTCCTCGGTGCCCACAGGGGGCGCCACCGCCGGCACTTCCTCCCCCTGATCCTCCCCCTGATCCTCCCCCTCCTCGCCAGCGCGCTCCTCCAGAGACTCCAAGGCCTCGTTGGTGTCGCTGGCGAACGTCTCCCTGGAGACGTCGTCGTGCTCCTGCAGGTTGAGCGTGCCAATGGCCTGCTTCATCTTCCGAGCCACCAGGTGGCGCCGCCGCTTCTGGGCGGCCTTCTTGTTCTTGCACTCCTGCCGCTGCTCGTCCAGGAAGATCTGTTTGATCTGAGCCTTGGTGATACTGGGAGTGTTCTTCAGCAAGTAGATGTACACGCCGCCCGGCGTCCTGCGCCTGCTGCCGTCCACCGTGCGGACGCCGCCGTTCTCCTCCAGCGTGGCCGTCTCGCCCAGCAGCTCGATGGCCGCCCGCGTCCCCAGCACATTCACGATGCGGACCACGAGGTCCTTCTTGGGCTCCTGCAGCCTGTACGCGATCTCGTCGGCCACCTTGTCCGCCGGGTCGTCCTCCGTGATCTCATAGCGGCCCTTTGCGTCCATCTCCGACCTGGGGCCAAGCCTCTCCTTTACCGGCCTCTTCCTCTTGGCGTCCCCGCCGCTCCTGTCCTCCGCCCCCTGGTTCCTCATGTAGTCCTCCAGCTGGGCGTCCAGCATGGACACCTCCCCTCCTTCGTCTTTTGTCTGCCTCTCCATCTCTCTCTCCTTCTCCATCATCTTGCGGGCCAGGACGTGGTTGTAGGTCTCCACGCTCCTGCTGGACGTGTCCACCTCGCCCTCCATGCCGAAGACAACCAGCTCAGCAGCCACGGCGTCCTGGCACTGCTCCTGGATCACTGGGCCCCACACGTTGTTGACCTTGCGGCCTTGTGAGAAGTTGTTGGACCCCGGCCGAGGAAAGACGACCGGCGGCGGAGGAGGACGCTGGAGCGCAGCTTTGGACACTTTCTGGCGTTTCCTTCGCCACAGTGCGCCGTCTTCCCCAGATGAGTCCCCATCGCTGTCACTGGAGACCAACGTCCCCCCGGCGTTGCGGTAGGCGGTGGGACAGGTCGGGGCGCCCTGCCGGGTCTGGGGGGAACGGATTCTGACCTGAGCTGCGGCCGGTACCATCTCAGGGTCGGAGTTGGATCCGGAGAGCTCCCCGTCCTCCAGGTCTGCCATCATCGGATCTGCACCATTGGCCATGAGCTGCATGGGTAGAACGCACAGACATATTGGAGTTCAGCACTTTTGATTGGCAGCATGGGAAAGAAAGGCAATGTTAATCGGAGCAACGAGGTCAAAACCAAACCGTGAAATTATGTGCGTCTCCCAGGTGGCACGGGGTTTGCGTGCGGTTCTGAAATTTGGATTTAGTTACTTGGATCTCCGTCCGATGGTTGCGCCCCGGAGGAGGAAAATTCGCGGCAGATTGGCCATACACTTCCGGTATCAAAATGTCAAACTCTTCCAAAATAAACGCCCGTCTGACCTAAAATGACGATTGGAATTTTTTTTCTGTGAATGGTGACACGAAGAAATGAAATAATTTATGAATCATGCACATTACCTATTGATATTGTGTTCCTGTAGGCTATTATTGTATTTTTTAGATGAAAGCTTTGCAAAGAAATGTCGACCTCATGCTCACTGAAGTGACGTCGTATTGTCGCTACAAACTCTCGCGCCTGCGCAGTTTCATACATAAACATCATGGCTGCGTCCCTTCAACGCCTCAGCTCTACGGGAGCACACATACTACGTAGGCACTTATCAAAAACAGACTCTTTCTTAAAGGTAAGAGTTTTAAAATCTGGTATTATTTACCCAATAACACCCCTGATTACGTTAACAAATGTCATTGGGCCGTCAGAATGTAGAAATGCTAGTGATTTGTTATCGGGGTCCAGCATAGCTGATTAATGCTGTACAAGATTACGAGAACACAACAGCATCATGTTGTGTTATGAAAACACAAAATTTTAACGTGCCATCAGCATGTCAGTCGTTGACGCCATTGTGTAATTTTTTGAAGAGTCATCGTGATGTAGTAGCTCCTCTGCTCCTCCGGCAGCCAGTCTCTGGGCTACGCAGACTTTTAGCTACTCAGGCTGTCCAGCATGTGGCGCTAAACGTTCCCGAGACCAAAGTGACCTCCTTAGAGAATGGACTACGGGTCGCCTCAGAAGACTCGGGACTTTCAACCTGCACGGTATGTAGAAACAACATTCGCATACATGCCGAAAATTCCCTATTCAATGGGATAAAACCGATGATCGACAATGTTAACCTCTGTACGAACGAATTAACTCACAACTTTGGAGGTGATACCATAATTGCCATCCTTGTCCTGTCTGAAACACTACACAAGACAAAAACAGACAAAACAAAACAAAACAAAAAGACAAAACAGACTACTATTGGGCTAAATAGTTCTGTGGGAGCATTTTAGCAAATATTTACCGGCTGCTTCTCAAATAATGAGGATGGGTTTGATGTAGAGAGGCAACTTTCATTTAGTGATCAAAAATGGGTCTCTAATCGAAAGTCTTTTTTTCCCCTCCAGGTGGGCCTCTGGATAGACGCGGGCAGTCGCTATGAGAATGAGAGGAACAATGGCACAGCACATTTCCTGGAGCATATGGCATTTAAGGTGAAGTGAGACATCTGCCACTGTTGTTTTTCTTTTAGTGATCTGCATCCATGACTAAATATCCCCGTTTTTCACAACATCAGTCAGTTCTGCTGTGAATTTTAACTTAAAACACAATGAATGAAATAAGACATATATTGACAACAAAAACAAACAATCTTGCTCCTTTAAAGCTGAATTACTGATTTACAGTTGCTTCATGTTGTTTGCAATGCTTGCAGGGCACAAGGAAGCGCTCCCAGCTCGACCTAGAGCTGGAGATTGAGAACATGGGCGCCCACCTGAACGCCTACACGTCCAGAGAGCAGACGGTCTACTACGCCAAGGCCTTCTCCAAGGATCTACCACGAGGTACAGCCAGATGTGGTGGTGAAATACACACTAAAGCAGTTAGGCCAGGGGGATATAACTAGGATTTTGATTAAACAATGAAGCGTATTCGAGTCTTGTGCGTGTGTGCCTGTGTGTGCAGCCGTTGAGATTTTGGCAGACATTATTCAGAACAGCACCCTGGGTGAGGCGGAGATCGAGCGGGAGCGCGGAGTCATCCTGAGGGAGATGCAGGAAGTGGAGACCAATCTGCAGGAAGTGGTCTTCGATTACCTCCACGCCACCGCGTACCAGTCTACCGCCCTGGGCAGGACCATCCTGGGACCCACCGAGAACATCAAGTAAGACTTGTCGACCGGTGGACCATAACGCAGAGAAACTCACACATGGGATTAGATGTGACAGAGACCTGTTTAGAATTTGTTAACTCACGTTCATTTGATGAATAACCTAATTATATGGCCACCGTTTGTCTCGGCAGGACGATCAACAGAGGAGACCTGGTGGAATACATTACTACTCACTACAAAGGCCCTCGAATCGTGCTGGCTGCTGCTGGAGGTCAGAAGGAGGTCGTGATGGAGGAAAGTGGAGAAATTCTTTTTTTTTTTTTCTCCACAAGATGAAATTCTCTTTTTTCCTTGCACAGGAGTTGCACACGACGAGCTCATCGACTTGGCCAAGTATCACTTCGGGAAGCTTCCGGGCAGATACGAGGGCGAGGCGCCTGCACTTCCTCCTTGTCACTTCACAGGAAGTGAGGTAAGGTTGCAAAAAAGGAAAAGACGGGAAAAAAACATGAGGAAAAAAATAAACAGGGGACATAGTTCCTGTCTGGAAGACTGTCCGCAGACGTCCGTCACTTCCTGCCCCCTTCCCAGATCCGTGTCCGCGACGACAAGATGCCCCTGGCCCACATTGCTATCGCGGTGGAGGTGGTGGGGTGGTCCCACCCCGACACCATCCCCCTCATGGTGGCCAACACACTCATCGGCAACTGGGACCGCTCGCTCAGCGGAGGCGTGGTAAAAGTTCCAACCAACAAACCAATTTGGAGCAAACTGGCTGAGGTTTAGCTTTTCCGTGCCTCTTCATTGGTCCCGTGTGCTCCCCTCCCAGAATCTGTCCAGCAGACTGGCTCAGGTGGCGTGTCAGGGGAACCTGTGCCACAGCTTCCAGTCCTTTAACACCTGCTACACCGACACCGGCCTGTGGGGGCTCTACATGGTGTGTGAGCCCGGCACCATCGGCGACATGATGCGCTTCATGCAGACGGAGTGGTGAGGAGACACGCTGTCGCCGAGGAATCGCAATTTGCCAACGGCGGAATGACGATGGTCTTGTTTTGTTTTGTTTATTTGACAGGATGTCCCTTTGCACCAGCGTGACAGAGAGCGAAGTTGCGCGGGCCAAGAACCTGCTGAAGACCAACATGCTCCTTCACCTAGACGGTAAGGGCACAGGGTGGGGCAACAGGCGTGTATAGGGGCGAGGACACATCCCCATCGGCATTAGCTAACATCTCGTCTGTCCAGGGTCCACTCCCATCTGCGAGGACATCGGCAGGCAGATGCTGTGCTACAGCCGCAGGATCCCCTTGCACGAGCTGGAGGCCAGGATTGATGTGGGCATTTGTTTATTTAATTCGTGTTTGTTTGTGTGACTTGTCTGTGTCGGCACACATTTTCCAAACTTGAACTCTCAACCACCCTCTGTAATGTCACTGCTGTCCTTTGTCTCCCGACAGGCCATTGATGCCAACACAATCAAGGACGTGTGCACCAAGTACATCTTCAACAAGGCGCCAGCCATTGCAGCAGTTGGTACGTCATCATTTTTGGCGGTTTCGTGTGTCTCAGTAATTGTTTTTAAATGATGTGAAGTAGCTTGTCTCACCAGTGGTAAATGGTTAACAAGGACATGCAGAGGCCTTGTTCCTTTCTTATTGTAATCTCCATTCAAATCTCAATACTCGCGCAGATCGTGATGGATTTGCAACGTGTCATTATTAATAAATCCCGTATCCACTCTTCCCCCCTCAGGCCCCATCGAGCGACTGCCAGATTACAACAACATCCGCAGCGGCATGTTCTGGGTCAGATAAGCGCCCAAACTACCACCCTGGGGCTTATTGGAGTGTGTACAGGACAAGAAACAAAGATATTTATGTTTGTTCCTCCTTTTGATTTTTTTTATTATAAAATAAAGACTAGCACAATAATGTTAAAACACACAGAACTCTTTTGTGGTTGTCATTTTTTGCTCTTTGCCATCACTTGTTCCTGCGCCGCTTTCTTGGCTTTGACCATCTCCACCAGTTCCTGTCAAGCGGGGCGAGAAATGACGAGGTCAAGGGGTCGAACAGAGATAAGATGGAGTGTGGTGGTGAGGGTTGTGGTTGGGCAGGTTCTTAATTGTGTCCTGCTTACCTTGTATCTCTTCATACAGTCTTTCTTGCTCCTCCCTGGGACGGTGGCTGCGATCTTCTCCCAGCGCTCAGGAGTGCTGACTGGATAGGTCTTCAGGGCCTGTTCTAGAAGCTTCTGCTCCTCTGTGGTCCAGGGTGCCAGGACACCGTCATTACTGGACGCTGAGAAGACACACAGTGAGGGTCATGTCACGATAAATCTCCACCCGATTGCGCCTTGATTACTTCTGGGGCGACCCTCACCCACCTTCAAACCTCTCCGATGGCGTGGCGTTGTCTATGGTGGGTGGCACGGCGCTGTGCTCCTTCTTGAACTTCTCGAAGGCTTTGCGGTTTATCTCATCTTTCTGGACTGGATCTGAGGAGATAGCAGAATCGTTAGGATTGCGGCATTGCAAGTGGTGTGTGAGGCGCGGATGCACCGTCAACTGCTCACCGAGCCGCTGGAGGTTCTTGGCTTTGTTGATGACGTCTTTGGCTGTCCTCTTCATGCCACTAGTGGAGTGCAAGTTCATGTAGTTGGCAATGACTTCCCACCTTAAAACAGCATAGACATTTGAGAACATACACCTTGAATAAAACTGCCAAATGTCAAACTTCTAATTTGTTTCCGACTAGGGGAGCTAAATTCTAAGCCTCCATGAGCGACCTGGCGTTTGTTCCGGCTGGGAAAAGGTTAACGGCCTTGATGAGCAGCTGCAGGTCATCCTCGTTCCAGCCTTTGGCCCCACCGCCGCCGCCGCCGCTGGCCTGCTCTGCGCTGCGAGCAGCCTGCATGGCTTGCACCTCGGCCTCCCTCTCCCTCTGCAGCTGAGCGTTCACCTCCTGCACCTGAGGGTGCGACGCAAAACACTTGAGAAATGTTCCCAGACGTTCCCGGTACACTATTGGAAGAGATAAGAACTTCCCGTCTTACCTGTTTCTCTACCGCTGTCTTGCTGTCCTCCTTAGACGCAGAGGCCAGGATTTCATTGAGGGACTGCAGGCTGAGGAAGGAACAAAGAGGAAAACATTCAGCATGTACATCCCAGACATCTCACGCAGGTTTTGCATCCCAGCGGGTGCAAACGTCACCTCGCAAGCTCCAGGCGGTCGCAGAGCTTCTCCACCTCCTCCATCATCTTCACGCTGTCCGCCTCGTTTTCCGAGAAGTAGTTCCAATTCTGTGGTGTGGGGACAGATCATGTTACCAATCAGGTGACCAGGGCGCACGTGTGTGTGTGCGTTTGTGTGTGTGAAACTCTCTGTGCTTGACCCACCCTGCAGGTGGTCCGAAGCTTCTGCCTCTCCTTCTTGATGGCCTTCTTCTGAATTTCCTTCTCCTTCTTGGCCAGCTGCGCCGCCTGCTTGGCCTCCTCCTCCTCCTTCTCCTTGACCAAACGTGCCGCCTCCAGCTCGGCCTGCCGGACCTGAGGGGGACACCGGACGTTTATCTCTCATCAAGGTTATGAAAGCACCTCCGAACGATGCGTCTTTTCACGGCACAGTTTTTAAATGGCCGATTAGAGAAGACATGGAAAGACATAGTACCCCAGCAGACATAGATTGAGCCACTATGTGACTTACTCGCTCCCTCTCCTCCTGCTCTCTCTTCTTGGCCTCCACCTTGGCCTTCTTCTCCGACTCTTTGCGTGCCTTTTCCTCCTCTTTGAACTTCTTTATCCGAGGGTCGCAGCTGTATGCCGTGTCTGTGTTGGTGGGAGACACAAACTCGCCTGCATCAACTCTATTCTAGCAATTAAGGTCATGCTGTGGTCGTCTGCAAGGGTCTGCGTACCAACTAGCGTTCGTATTCTGTTCATTTCCTCCTTTTTCCGCTGAGCTCTGGAGGCGCGATTCTGTTTCTCGATCCATCTTCTCTCGTCTCGGCTGCGGGGGAGAGCAGAGGAGGGAACGCGACGTGAAATCAAAAGAAAAGAAAGGCGAGGTGGGAGCGATGCATGATTTAGCAGTGTGCCGTCAGCTCTACCATTCTGCCTTTTCCTTTTCCTCTTCATCCAAGTACGAAAATTCTCTCCATGAGTCAAAGTTGTACCTGCAATATTCAGCGTGACATTTATAGAGATTAATTCTATTTAATTCTGAATTCAACACATCAGTCAAACAGTATCTGCATATTTGGAAAAATACTTTGACAAACTTCTAATGTGCAGTGTACACACAACACAATAATAAACATACCAAAAAGAGTAAAAATTATCCACTTCTTCAAAAGACGACTCAGGCGCTCCCAGGTTGGGAACGTGCTTTTTGGAAGACCACCTGGCGTTGCGCTCAAAGACGGGCGCAAACACCCTGAAGAACCCCTCCTTCCCCTCACTCTTTGATGGCACCGCATTGTCAAAGGTGGGGTCCACGCTGTCGAACGCCCGCCTCTTCAGCGGGTCAGACAGGATCTCTATTGCTGCGGGACAAAACGAGCAAGCAGCAGAGAGAGAGAGAGCTGACGCCATTGGGAACATAACTGGGTAATTCGCCACTATCCACCACGTCGTTTCCACCGAAATCTCCAGGTTTTTCTTGCACATCTGGGCTCACCTTTAGTTATGCAGGTGAAGTAGTCGTTGTCGCCCTCCACGATCTGCTCCCCTGCTGCTTTCCGCTTGTCGGGGTGATGCTTCAGCACGATGGCTTTGTCTGTTTGCAAAAGAAAGTCACATACATGCACTCACCTATTTGTACTTTGCCCCTGAGAGCTGTGGGAGTGCATGGCTACTCACGGGCTGCTTTGATTTGTTTCTGCGTGGCTTTATACCTCAGGTGGGGCAGTCCGAGGACAGCGTAATGGTCTTGATTCTACCAAAAAGAGCACCAAAATAAAAGATCACAGTTTGACAACCATATTGTTCGCCTTGGAGAGGCTCAATTTCCATGAATACCAATAAAGCATTATCTTATCTTAAGAGGTACCTTCCAGTCTTTGGGGTCAAGCGTGCGGAGCAGCGGGTGCTCCTCCAGCTGGAAGTCCTCGTCCTCCGACTCCTCCGACAGCTCCTCCTCATCCTCCAGCTCCTGGAATGAGGCTGACACATTTCTGCTTCTCCTCCTCACGAAGGCCTCGAACCAACGGCCCACTGGTTCCACCTGGACCTGAACCGAGGCTGAGGCGGGGTTGAGAAACAAAGACAGAGCATCAGGAATTTGAGCAACTACCTAAACTGATGATTATTGTGTTAATCACTTGGTTTCTTCTTGACATCTTCATGGTCCCACACATACATTGGATCATGTTGCAATATGGCTGGAATCCATTTTAACAATAACGGTGCGCCATGTTTACATAATAACAGTGTGCCATGTTGACGTAATTACAATCAAATGGGAGAAACTGATCATGGTATCGTATATAGCTTTCCAGAGCTAGTATCATCCCAACTCAATACACTATCAGCTTCAACAGGTGTCTGAACACAACGCCACAACCGCGACAAATAGTGTGTGAGAAGCATTCCTATAGATTGAAGGGAAATCAATCATATACACAACTCTGAGACATTGATTTAGCTAGCCCGAGGCTGGTGTCCTGGCAGCGTCAAACCACGGCAGCGTTTCGAGTATCTCTAAGAACCTGACAGTGCGCAAAACAGTGAAGAAATACAAAGTAAGGACTTCAAAAGGTGTCAATAGAGTGCTTCTGAGTGTAAGAGATTATTTTATGGAATATGTGAATTAATATTGGCGAATATTAATTCATAAACGTGACACCGGTATTGGCTGTAATTTAACCGCTGGTTAGCTTAGCCTTCTCTGGCCTCCTTTTGCAGCTTACCGGCAACCGCTTTATACACAACGGTTTCATGTCCTTCCAGGGCCTCCAGCAGCATCTTAGAATATGCAGCGGGTGCACATTCAGGTGTGAAAATTTCCGATTTGTGGTCTTGAAAGTGCTACAGTGAAACAGGCACCACCATGAAGAACCACATGGGCCTCCGCTAATAGAGCCGAGGCGAGGGTTGAGCAGTGTCACATCGGTAACCGTTCCGTGTTGAAACACGCGCTTTTCTAATTCGTTCCGGGACAATATTTTCCACAGATGTGAAAGTAAATAAAAATTCACTTCCTTGTATTATCGAGGTATATCACATTAGTTACGACCAGTATACAAAAACAGAATATCTGAAAATGGCGGTACATGTTTTCCATGAGTGATGTTACGTTGATAAAGTTTCAACGTGAACTTCCTGTTGTCACCGGAAACAGCCGAAGTCTAAAGCTGCTGTGTAATTGTGCCTGTAGCCACAGAAGCGCCCCGGCTTATCTCTTTCTGTTCGGCATTTTTGTTGAAATTTAACATGCCGGATTATTTGGGAGATGATCAGAGGAAGACTAAGGAAGAAGAGAAGGAGGACGGGCCCATACGAGGTATCGCAAATGGCAAACCTGGTCTTAAAAACCGTTTTGACCGTCATGTCCGCACTAGCTAACTCGAGTGGTTATTAGCCTCTACCTCTTCTGCACAATTTACGCCTGTAAGGTATTTTGTCATAAAACAATCACGATAATTGTTACGAACAAATACTATTTACGATCAGAACTGGTCGGTTATAATACAGATAGGATACATTTGGTTGGACGTCCCCGCTTGCATCGTGCATGATCGTGGCTGTCAGCCTATGGTCATCATGACATGATAATGAAATCATGCCGTAAAAATCTCGGAGGAAAGTAGATTCTCGACTGCTCCTCCTTCATCTGCTTGGACACTAGGGAAGTAGCAGGCAGGGATTCAGAATCCTGTCCCAAGGATGATTTCCCAATTGTTGAATTTTTCGTCTTTGTTGCAGCTCTGGATGAGGGAGACATTGCTCTGCTGAAGACCTATGTAAGTATGATGGAGGCATAGATGGTTGAATTGTTGTGCAAATCAAGTCGATTCAAATGCCAATTCAGATTTTTCTCTGTTGGTAGAGATAAGATCTTGCTGAAGCTCTTCTCTAATTTATATGTTTTGTTTTGTTTTTGTCCCCAGGGCCAAAGCACATACTCCCGACAGATCAAACAGGTGGAGGATGACATCCAGCAGCTGCTCAAGAAAATCAATGAGCTGACTGGTGTGTGCTACAAACTGTCAGCAAAATACTGTATCAAAATTGATGCTGTGCTTTTACAGTGATTGTGTTAAGCATCTCTCTGTTGTGCCCTGGTTATATTTAGGCATAAAGGAGTCCGACACAGGCTTGGCCCCGCCGGCTCTGTGGGATCTGGCAGCTGATAAACAAACCCTGCAGAGCGAGCAGCCTCTGCAAGTGGCAAGGTGAAAAAAAACAAAAAGGACCAGATCATATATTAATGTTGTTATTGTTTTGTTGTTCAGGATTTTTTTATTGTCATTATAGCAATTTACATTGTATAATGACATTAAGGTGCAGAGATTTGGTGCAAAAGGTATAGAAAAAACAAAAATCTATATTCAGAAGCAATATATACAGTAAGTATATACTGTATAGACAGTATTGATAATAGCGTTGTTGTTATTCATTTTACCATCCACAACTATGTGGAGAAACTATGTCTCTGTTTGAGTGAATGATGGAATCTCTTCTAAATTACACATCGAACAGATGCTTAACCAAACCTTAAATGATGTCATCAAACAACATCCAAGCTTGTGACAGGATCAGTGTAGATACGTTTGTAGTGGACGTCTGATTGGCCCATACATTCGATAGTTTTCTTAATTACATGTGAGGATAATTTAAATGTTAATACTGTTTAACCATGTATCTTTTTATTTTCTCCATCCATACTGTGATCACTATTGCCACAGTATCATATGAAAATGCAAGGAGTTTTTCTCCAAGAACAATAGCAAAGAACACTTCCGTTTCATTGCTTTTTGCGCTCTCTGTAGATGCACAAAGATTATCAACGCTGACTCCGAGGACCCTAAGTACATCATCAACGTCAAACAGTTTGCCAAGTTTGTGGTGGACCTTAGTGACCAGGTGGCCCCCACCGACATCGAGGAGGGCATGAGAGTTGGGTGAGGCTCACAACCCTGTCTTTTGTTTTGTTTTGTGTTTTTCACATCTCTATGGCTGTGTTGAATTAACACCTGGATCATTTTTATGCAGCGTCGACAGAAACAAGTATCAGATTCACATTCCTCTGCCGCCCAAGATTGACCCCACAGTCACCATGATGCAGGTAGTGTGGATTTATGGAGAAAAATAGACAGCAACAAACAACAGAAACCACCCTGACAGAAGGATTCCTCTCACTCATAGGTGGAGGAGAAGCCAGACGTGACTTACAGCGACGTCGGTGGGTGTAAGGAGCAGATCGAGAAGCTTAGAGAAGTGGTGGAGACGCCCCTGCTCCACGTGAGTGCTCCGGGTCTTTCGTCGCCTACTCCCTGTGGCAGCCTCTCACAACTTGCCATGTTTACTCTCTCCCTCATCAGCCCGAGAGGTTCGTGAACCTGGGCATCGAGCCGCCCAAGGGGGTGCTGCTGTTCGGGCCTCCAGGCACCGGGAAGACGCTGTGCGCCCGCGCCGTGGCCAACCGCACGGACGCCTGCTTCATCAGGGTCATTGGCTCGGAGCTGGTGCAGAAGTATGTGGGAGAGGTGAGTGTCCGCCAAGGGACAGGAGAGACATGATGTCAATATAGGTAATTGCGCAATTTTATATACTGGATTGGACCAGGTGCGATGTTTCAGTGTTTTGCTCTGCCTCTCTCTTCCACGCCAGGGAGCCAGGATGGTCCGAGAGCTCTTTGAGATGGCAAGGACTAAAAAGGCCTGTCTTATCTTCTTTGATGAAATTGATGCCATCGGAGGTAAAGTTTGTCTTTGTCTCTTGCCTCTCTCGGCTTCTTATGTGTCACGTTTATTGCACAAGCAAGCAACTAGGCTCAGAAAACAATGCTACCCTTAACTTCTATATATATATATCCTTCAATTTTTACTCTTAAAAGAGTAAATTTTTCCAAGAGCTCAAAAGATTTTGGGCAAAGAAGTCAGCTCTTCTCTTCCATTCAAACCTGCCAGGTGCTCGCTTCGATGACGGCGCTGGCGGAGACAACGAAGTCCAGAGGACAATGCTGGAGCTCATCAACCAGCTGGACGGCTTTGACCCTCGTGGAAACATCAAGGTGCTAATGGCCACCAACAGGCCAGACACCCTGGACCCAGCCCTGATGAGACCCGGACGTCTGGACAGGAAGATCGAGTTCAGCCTGCCGGACCTGGAGGTGGGCGATGCATCAATTTCCTTGAAATACACGCCGCAGTGACAGCAAGCAGCCATCGGGATGGAAGCTGACCAGATGTGTTCTCTGTCTGTGGATGTATTTTCCCAGGGTCGCACACATATCTTCAAGATTCACGCCCGTTCCATGAGTGTGGAGAGGGACATCCGCTTCGAGCTGCTGGCTCGTCTCTGCCCCAACAGCACAGGTACGAGTGACACAAAAGCACTTTGACCTGCGTCCTGTTTGCGTTCCCATGTAGGACTAACAAATGACCACAAGAGGACAGTGTAGTAACGTCATGAGGCTGTAGTGAACTTCAGTAGGGGATCATTGTCTCCTCATTCACCTCAATCGGCATTGCTTGTCGGACTAATGTTTCATATAATTCTCGTCTGTCCTGCTCAGGCGCTGAAATCCGGAGCGTGTGCACTGAGGCTGGTATGTTCGCCATCCGTGCTCGCCGGAAGATCGCCACAGAGAAGGACTTCTTGGAGGCTGTGAACAAGGTCATCAAGTCCTACGCCAAGTTCAGCGCCACCCCACGATACATGACTTACAACTGAGTGTGAGAGAGAGAGCTTGTGTGTGTGTGTGTGTTCAAGGAAGCTGGGTCAACACAATAATGTCTGTTCTCCATTTTGTTCACTTAAAAATAAAAGTATATTCCAGATCTAGTTGTTATACGTTCTGTTCGTTGTGACAGAGTAACATCAGAGAAAAGCGAAAGTTGAATCACAGCATATTGACATCATTTGAAAATAAAAATACTACAAAAATATTAGTTGGTGTTGTACCATACTGCGTTATATAACCACAACAGTAACATTTAAACAGACACTCAAACTCGAGCAGTGAAAGTGCATCTAGTTGCTGGTTTTTGGATACTTGGAGATGGAAAGATGGCTGAAGAATAGAGAACACTTAATTGTAACAGAATAACTCGGTGACCACAATAACTTGACGCCAGCATGATGATAAACAGAGGCAGATTCTCGTCACTTTTCCACCAGGAATCAGTGTAACGCGGGCAGAACACAGCAGTAGTGTTTACGATTCTCGCGGCACAAGAAAGTGCAATACTAGAAAGCGTTCTCTCGCTCTCTGAGAGAGTAAAATGCATAGATCCAACTGTTGGAATATTGTTGGGGAGCAACAGAATGATCGCAGTGGAGTGCTTCCTGAAAATGAGGGAGGACTTCCCCTCTGAGTTGGTCAGTAAGAACGCCCATCCTTGGTTTACTCTGACAGATGCCAGGCTTTCCACTGGGCTGTCCCCTTCCCCCCCTTTATGATTGTCCCTGGTCCCTATCCTCTTGCTGAGGCTATACTGCTTTGGGCGACGGGCGGACGGCAAGGCGCTGACAGTGCAGCACCGCATCGTGGATGGTGGGGAACGCCATGTGTGGGCTCGTGGGCCCGGTGAAGAACTCCAGGGCATCCAGCTCAGCCAGGAGGGTCCCTGGTGGGAGACAAGAGGGTCACAACTTGAACTGTCCAACGTTCTGGATGGTCTGAGAGTTTCTATGACAGTCTAGCACAGAGGAAGGAGGACGGCAGTGTACTCACTGCTGCACCCGGCTATGACCACTTGGACATCCACCTCAGCAAATTCTTTCATGGCCTGCAGGAAAGGGAGAAGAGAGAGAGAGGAAGTACGTCAATTTCTGTGTATGTGTGGGGAATTTATGAATCACACTCCCGCGCTGACTGGTTCTCATCTCCCTCATCAAACTACCACAGCTGATTACAGTCGACCCAAACTTAGAACCGTGTGCCACGGTGAGGTGAGGAGGAGCGGCTCTGCACCTGCTTGATGGCTTTGGCGCCCACAGAGTCCACGAAGCTGACCACAGACCAGTCCAGGACGATGGCGTGGACGGCACAGAGCGGTTCCAGGAAGACGATGTCCTCCGAGTCCGACTCGCTCTGTCTGTCCACCAGCTCGCCGTTCCCCTTCTCCTCGGAGACGTGGTTGTAGGCCACGACCTCATGAGTCACGCCTCGGTCTTTGTCCTTTGACGAGCCGGGGGGGGAGAGAGACAAAATGCCGGTTGACAGACATGCCAGTTGACATGAAAGCGGGAACAACATTTACACAAAAGCTTATTCTCGCTGGTAGACATAAGTGCGTGAGAAACCTGAAAAACCACCAACATGACTCATGCTGTGGGATTCAACCTGCTAAGACAGGTGCGTTAATACCCAGCATGCCTTGGCAAGCCTCGGAGCGAATGGCGACGCAGCCAGACGTCGTTTGCAAAGACGCTCACCTCCACGCACGCTTTCAGCGGCACGTCCCGAACGTGCTCATCCTTCCGTTTCTGCTTCTTCCGGGCTTTCTGAGCGGCTCGCATGTGAGCAGGATTGATGCCAGTCTGCAAAGAAGGAGTTTGAGACGTGTGTGTTGGGACTTGACTTGACTTGACTGCACACCTTTGTGTGTGACAAACACAATTGTACCATGTTGAAATTTGCACAAACTCTACAGTACATCACTGGTGATGTATCACTCAAACAGAAAATGTTGCAACTGGCTGATAACGAAATACACACATACAAAACACACACACCGTAGCTGTGTTTACCTTTTCTTTCAACTTGTTTAAGTAAAGGTCACTGTTGGCAAAGTAAATTGAGGAGTTGGAGTGGAAAATCTTAATCCCCACGCATTCAGCCGCCTGAGAACAAAAAACACACGGTGTAGAAACCAGCAACAAAACTCGTGGGAATTTTCCCTCCACCGACATTTGAGTCCTGCGTCTGTTCTCACGGGCTCACCTCTTCGTACTCATCCACGTCGCAGTACAAGCCCGTGTCGGCAACGTGGCCCAGGATGGCAGTCTTGGGGCTACAGCACACAGTGTATCAGTCAGAAGCAAATACACACACACACACACATGTGACATGTGTGACATTTTACATCATTAGCATGTGATTTATCAGTTTGAGCGAAAACAAACCTGAACTTTTGTTATGCTGCGTTAAGTTCACTAGCACACAATGTGGCCATTTCTACATCACGTAATAGGTTCCAATAGTTTGATTCAACCGTTTCTGGGCTTACTCAAGCTTGCCTGGACATCCAGCTGTGCAGTGTGTGTAGACATTTTCAATCACGGATTTAGTTGCTTTTCTAGCTGACTAGCTTCTGGTCAAAATTAGCCTTTGGATGCCTGTCCGAAGTACCTCTGAGTCCTGTAGATGACTGTTACGAGGGCAAACGTGATAGCCACCAGGAGGCCGTAGTCCAGGCCGAGAAGCACGGACGCCACAAAGGCTACCAGCCAGATTGCCTGCGAGAAACACAGACAGCAAACACAGAAAAGAGAACAACGTCAGAGCAACACAAAGAGCACAGCTGTGTTCGCTTGGAAGACAGGGGGAGTGTTTTGACACCTGCCGGGCAGGCAGATGTAAAAAGAAAAAAGGAGAATTAAAATTAAAGGGCGGATTTGACAGTGTAAACTAACCAGTTCAATCTTACTGGTCCTCCACAGAGACGGGATGTCTCTGGTCTGTTTAAACATCCCCAGCAGGTTTACCATAATGATGGCCGCCAGGGCAGTCTGAGGGACGCAGAAATGAAAGTGGACACGTGTCACAGATGACAATGTAGTGCAATGGAAAATAATGAAACACAACATGATGGAACTTCACTTCACTTCATTTCACGCACCTGCGGGAGGGGCTGAAACACAAAACCAATGGCCACCACAACTAGCAGCACCACCACAGATGCAAGAAGACCTGCGATCTGAAGACACATGGTCACAAACACGCAGCAGTTGTGTCAACATTTGACGACAGGTCCATCCGTTTTTTCAAATTTGCATTGCATAATCATAAAGCCGGGAATACTGCTCCACGTGGGTGTGTGTAAGCGTCACCTGCGTCTTCCCTCCTGTACTCTCCTGCACCAGGCTCCTCGACATGGAGCACGTGATGACAAAGGTTTGGAAGAACGAGCTGATGAGGTTACACAACCCGAGGGCAATCAGCTCCTGGGGGGGGGCACGGCACAGGAATTTGCGTCAGCATGGTTTGATCTCCACGTTGTTGATCTGAGGCGTGTTTTAAGGCTGCGGGACATGCGAGACGTGCGCGCACAGCTCGTCTCGTCATCTCACCTGATTGCCATCCACGTTGTAACCGTGCTTCAAAGCGAAGATCTTGGCCAGGGATATGTCCATTGAAAACCCCACGATCGCTATGGCGAAGGCGTCCGTGACCAGATTGGGCAAAAGCGAAACGTCCGGGAGCGACGGTGGGAGGAGACTGAGAACAGAAAGTGAAGGACTCAGTGTTAATCAACTCAAACTTATTGATCATAACTGCAAGAGCAAGACAGATATGTCTGGCGTACCCTGTGGGAATATGTCCGACAACATCCACTTTTAAGTCCTCAGACAGGTGTAGGCCGTACGAGATGCCTGTCGACACAATGACCACGATGATCTCTCCTGGAATGGGCACGGGCAGCTTTTTCTTGAAGCGCACGTTGAGGTCTTTAATCACGTAGAGGAAAACCAGGCAAACGGCGCCAAGGACAAGCGTGGTGATGTTGGTGCTGGTGATGTCGCCCAACACGGCCTTCAGGCTCTGAGAGGACGGAGCGGGGCCGGGAGGGGTCGGACAACGAGAGACATTTGAACAGCTCGACAGAGATCCGTCATATGCTGCAGCAACATTGCCAAGTCGCTACTCACAAAAATGGCAGCCAGGGGCCCGCTGAAGCGCTGTGTCTTCACGCCCAGCAGGTACTTCAGCTGGGAGATGCACACGTGGACGGCAGCCGCCGTGGTGAAGCCGCGCACCAGGGGCTCGGTGAGGTAGATCGCCACAAAGCCGAACCGCAAGAGGCCGAAGACGAGCTGAGGGGGAGGACAGGGGAGGTGAGGCGAATACCAACCCGCTTTGGGGAGGCTACGTGGGTCTCCCGGCGCTTCTCAAGTGTGGAATTCCGGTGACCGACCTGGATGACCCCCACCATTGTCGACAGCATCACAGCCACCTGGACCCTTCTGGCGTCGCGGGCGGTGACATTGAGGACGGTGGACATATTGGTGCTGTTGACCGCCTGGTCGTTGAAGAAGGAGTCTGGCGCCTCCCTCACCGCCACTCCCCCGATCATCAGGCTGATCACCGCAAAGGTGCCTGCAGATTGCACACCATCACAACAGGCAAACCTTCAACTTTGTGAGTCACATTGAAGATATGGCTGGGATGTCCCCCACAGAGTAGTGTAGTTTTTGGTCGACTGAAATGTGTCTAATATGAAATAAATGTCTTGTTCCACAACACATCTGAAGTTACTGGCTGAAACTGAGCTCAACTTCTAAGCCCGTTGGTTCCAGTGAGCTCCACCGCATCAATAAATAGTTTGTCTGTACAAGTGACAATTTGTGAAGATTGTTTAGCTGTCTGGACCGCTTTCAAGAGGACGAACAAGACCGACCGCAGAGGCCGCATGCAGCTTGGAAAACTGCCAATAGTCTAATCTGAAAGTAATCCGTTGCCTAGAAACAGGGTCTCATATCAATGTTGACCTTCAATTCAAAAAAACAAAACAAAACTGACAAACCAACCAAGCACTGTGGTGCACAGCAAACCCCTTCTAGCCCCCTCTACTCCCCCCGTCCTCCATCTTTGGTGTTGCACTGCCAGTCACATGGCATGTGTGCGTGTTTTCTGACTACTACGCACGCACAGAGGGAAGGTCATCCTCCCTGGTATTTGACAGCCGGCCAAACACGACCTCTTGTTCTTTCAGCAGCGGTTAGAAAGCGGGGGCAGGGGTGGGGCAGGTTGGGGGAACCGTCGCTCCCACATTGACGTGCTATAGAGGCAAATGTTTCGGGGAGGGGCGGGTGTTGCGTAACCGAGCCGACTGCTTCCTGTTTCTAATCGGACCCTCCCCGACCGATTGGCGCCTGTTGTTTGAAAAGGTTGGGCAGGTTTGGTTTTATACGCCTCGCTCATCGAAGGGCTGAAATGTCAAGGGAAAATAGCGAGGGAGCTAGTGATCGGGAAAGGGGAGTTAGGAGGCGAATGAGGGCCTGACACCTTAACCGTAAAAATACCACCTGTCAAGGTCGAGGCAGCCGGGAAACATTATTTTGTCCCACTGTCTTGGCGGGTTCTGATTTCTGAATCAAAACGCTGTTATTTAAGATGACATCCAGATCAGAGGCTCAGCCCGGCCTGGCGATGTGAGCTCATCATAGTGAGCTTGGCACCAGCGGCGGAAAACGATCTAGCTGTGTGAAAAGGGCACGAGTTTCCTGTGGGAAAGCGACTTGGCTTGTCTCAGGTCTGACCGAGTCCTCGTCTGCCACACCGACACTGGCGCGGTGAGCCTGTCTTCCCTGTAGGACCACGTGAACCCTCGGTGATGGAGAATAACCAGTACGTCCAGTATTGCCAGGTTAAGACAAAAGAATGTTTCCCTTCAGAGCAGGTGGTAAAGCAAAAAACTTACATTTCTACTTGTGTACATTGCAATTCGTTCATGTTGTGAGGAGATAATGTATCAGATTTATCCATGCCTTCAATCAGCAGTCACATTTAGAAAAACCCATGCCACAGTCCACCACCGAAATACGATAAGAACCGGTTGGCGCTGTGTTATTAATAAAAATTTCCAGCTAACCGAGCTTCCCAGAAAAATGGTTGTCTGTGTTTGTCAAGGTGACATCAGCTCCTAATGCGAGGACGACTGTTATATTATCATTATTCTAAGTATGAATGATAACTTGTGGGCAACACACTCATAGACATAAAACACCAACACAGTCACAGCACAGAGTACATACAGAGTATATCGTGGGACATTTATGGCAACAGTCAGCGTCCTCCCTTGGATGGTTCCTCACCTATTGATACGTGTCTGGAGGTGCCGAAGAAGGTGTAAAGGAGAACGGGGTAAAACGAGGAGTACAGC
>OMPJ01008833.1:0-20779 GCA_900312935.1 Carapus acus | reverse complement strand
AGCTCAGAGCGGAGACTCTGACGTCGGGGCCTTCACCCCCCTCACCCTCACCCTCACCCTCAACCCCACCACCACTGCCGCCGCCGCCAGAGCCAGAGCCCGACTACAGTCAGCAGCCAACAGGGAGGTGGGCGTCGTATATATGGGAAGCGCAGCTCCGTCGGCCCCCAGCTGACCTTTCGTTCACTGCCGTGATTTGCGTGACATTTATCAGAGCAGGTTTGCTTCATGGCCATGCTCACTTGGAGGCACAACACTGTCAAAGCATCTCCTGCCGCATCCAAAATGTCTCCGTCCTCTAGGCAGGCACGCTGAAGTTTGCTGTAGTAAACAGGCAAATTGAAAATAATAATAATGAAAAAAAAGGTGAAATCCAGAGCATGGATTGGAAATCTATCATCTGGCATCTGTTGATCATTCAGAGAGGCTGTAACATTAGACCCACACCCGCTATGGCACCCCGAACAAGAACCTCTTTATTACTCTTTGTGAGAGGGCAATATGTCAGACAGACACATGGACCAGACACACACGCGCTCAAGTGTGAATATGTAAGCATGTCGAACACACAAATGCGCACAGCGGTGCTCGATTGGGAGCATATGTCAGGAGTAAAACGTACGATTTTACCAACTGACATAATCTGGACAGATTTTTCCATCGCTGCTTTGATGGTGGTCATTATGAATTTTATACCCCTCAATTTTATTGAGAAAAGAGTTTTGAGGGAATCAAGTTGGAGGAGCTGGGTCTTTTAAAGAATACCGTAGGTGTCGATTTCTTTTTCTCGGGGCCTCCTTGTGAAAACGCTTCAATTTCTGGCTCGTGTGTGACACAGATGCAGCTGTTCCGGCCCTGAGTTGCCAGATCCTAACTGTCGGTCTTGTGTGTGATTTCTTTCAGATGACCCTTCCCTGCGATCGCTTCACATGCACCAGAACATTACTACAGTTACATAACACAAATTGTCCTTGAAAATCAATCCCGGAGACGGTAACATCGGATTCATGGAGTCACTTGAAACTGCTGCGGGAGTGAGGAGCTCCACGGAGGGTCAGGACAGAGGGAGTGTGTCTGAGGCGGCTTCGCAGCCCAGCAGATGTCCGTCGGTGGAGCTGGAGGGCAAAGTTTGGAGCCAGCGACTGGTGGAAGGTCAGAGCAGAGACACAGGGGCGTTCAAAGAAGTGTCCGACTCAGGGAACAGACAGCAATCAGAGGACGGCTCCTCCCAGTCCCGTCCCGGCAGCCACCAGGACCACGACCTGTCCGCGTGCTCGCAGCAGTCCGCCAACCCCCCTGGCTCCAAAACCGGAGGTCCCTTGTCTTGCGTGCAGTCCCCAAGTAGCTGTGCTCCCGGCACACTACGGAAGTCCTCGAGTTCACCTGAAGTCCAACAACAATGTTCCCATTCAGGGATGGATCAGCGGCCGGAGACCATGTGCAAGGTGGAGCAGAAACAACAAAAACCCGGGAAATATGTTTGTGATTATTGTGGCAGGGCCTGTGCCAAACCCAGCGTGCTCAAGAAACACATTCGCTCCCATACCGGGGAGCGTCCCTACCCCTGTGTTCCCTGCGGATTCTCCTTTAAAACCAAGAGCAATTTATACAAACACCGAAAATCTCACGCTCACTTGGTCAAAGCTGGAACGGTGCCATTCTCAGAAATGGGTTCTTACAATGCCAACGCAGAGCAGGGGTCTTTTGAAGGAGAGGGAGAGTTATTCTCCGACGCTGAGCAGAGCACAGACACGGACGAGGACGCGCTCAATGACCCGCTGGTGCTGTTGGACTCTCCAGTGGAGGGATCGGATAACACTGCTGTAAAAGTACTAAATCTCATTGCTCAGAAAAAGGGAGCCACGTCGATCTCAGCCCAGGATGGGCCGCCCCAGCTCCAAGAAATCAATGCACCTCCCGCCATCGCCGAGGCCAACCGCGCAATCCAATCTTGCACCATCAAACAAAAGCTTGCACTTCGGCTGTCCGAAAAAAGAAGCAGCGACTCTGACCACATTCTGTCCCTCCCCAGTCAGTCCAGTAAGGGCAGCACCGACTCCGGCTACTTCTCCCGCTCCGAGAGCGCCGAGCACCAAACCGGACCTCCAAACACGAACGCGAAGTCCTACCAGGAAATAATGTTTGGGAAGTGCTACAGGCCGAGCCCCAAGCAGACGGCGGCTTTTGCCAGCTGCAGCGAGGACGCCGGCGATTTCTCCACCACCCGCTCGGAGAGGGGCGTCTCCCGGGTTTTCACCCAAGAGAAGGACATGGTGGAGTCCATCAAAATAAACACCAAGTCCTTCACAAGGGTGGACGCAAAGGAGTGGGGCCTGGAAGGCGGATCGGAGAGTGGGCCTCTGATCAGAAGCAACTCGATGCCCACGTCCTCGGCGGTTTGTCTCACCGTGCCTCAGCCGCTCAGGGGCAGCCACTCCTTTGACGAGCGCGCCAGCACGGGCGGCATGAGGAGGCTGAGGAGGCAGGCAGCCTTCGAGCTGTCCGCGCACGACGGCCACGCCGACGCCGACAGCCACGGGAGGATGGGGGACGTTTCACCTTCAGGACCCGAAATGGAAAATTACCCCTCTGCCGCCTCTCATATCAGCCATCAGAGACACGCAATGGAGCTGGCCACGCGGAAGCGCCGGAAAGAGAAGAGGGAAGAGGACGATTCACTGACTCAGTACGGCGAACATCACGAGCAGTGTGAGGAGATGTCTGACTCGGGCAAAGACTACGATTCCAAACATATCAACCAAGGCGCCGCAGGCATGGGGACGTTGGGAAAAGGACATTCTCCAAATATGCAAATTCAGATGCAGATGGACAGGTGTGAAATGGAGATATCGGTCAGCCCGGAAATTGCTGCTCGCAAGGCCTTAGGGAATGTAATTTCGGTTATCCAACACACAAACTCCCTTAATAGACCCTTTTCTGACCAGTCAGAGGCCTACAAGTATCACGGTCAGAGACAGGAAGTGTTCGCCATGGAATCGACGGAGACATACGAGATGGAGAGGAGTGACAGCCGTCTAGGGCCGACCTTTCAGCTGGCCCCCAAACTGGTGCGCCAACCCAACATTCAAGTCCCAGAAATCAGGGTCACGGTTGAGCCGGACAGTCCGGAGAAAGCCGCGGAGGTTCAGACCAAGGAGCCCGAGAAACACGTGGAGGAGTTTCAATGGCCACAGAGGAGCGAAACTTTGGCGCAGTTTCCCCCGGAAAAACTCCCCCCAAAGAAGAAGAGGTTGCGCCTAGCCGACATCGAGCACTCGTCGGGCGAGTCCAGCTTCGAGTCGGCCTGCACCAGCCTCTCGCGCAGCCCCAGCCAAGACAGCAACTTATCTTATAGCTCCACCTTCTCCTTCGACAGGGAGGAGAGCTTGAAGTCGATCTCGCCCGCGCGGCAGGATGAATTTGGCAAGCCGCTCGAGTTCCTGGCCGTGCCAGGGAGCGGGCACTCCCTCTCCGTGCACAACCAGCGTCAACAACATGAAATGAGACGCTCCTCCTCGGAGCAGGCGCCCTGTAACTTGCGCAAGGAGTTCCCAGAGCTACGCAGCATATCGTTTGACTACGGCAGCCTCTCTCCCACGTCCAAAGTTAGACACGCCGACGTCGGCGCTGGCCACCCAGCGGGGAAGGACAGGAGGAGGGGCAACCTGGTGCGACAGGAGTCGCTCAATATGGACGCCGAGGTGACGCACGTTCAGTCGCAAATCTTCCCCCAGTATCTCGGCAACGTGCCCCCGTTCACAACCGTCGCCATGCTGCCGCACATGTCTCCCATATTTGCAACTGGGAACACGCACCATGAGCCACCACATCCCAGCGTGTCAGTTCCCGTCAGAGCTCAGACGCTCATGCCATCTTACGGCAGCATCACTTACACGTCAGTATCGCAGATTATTGACAATCAGTACGATCAGGTTGGTCCCGCCTGTCACAATCAAAGCCCACGTCTGTCTGGGAGCCTTGAGTCTCATCACACATTGGCTTATACTAAAACGTCCTCCGCGCACAGCCTCAGCGTCGAAGCCCTCGATTTGTCCTCGGCGAAGCTCAAAACCGGCATCCCCTTGTCTTTGACCTCCAGGACCATCTCGACCACTAATGCGTCCAGCGGCGGTACAAACAAACGGATGCTATCCCCCGCCAGCAGCCTGGACCTCTTCATGGAGGTCAAGCAGCAGAAACGGGTGAAAGAGGAAAAAATGTTCGGTCAAATTGTGGAGGAGTTGAGCGCAGTGGAGTTGGGGAAATGTAATTTGAGCGAAGAAAAGGGGCAAAGGGCGGAGATGCACGGTCAGTCTACGCCGCACACTCAGGATGACTCGCACAGGAGTGACTTAATCACCACGCAGCAAAAGGTTATAGAGGCCGGTGACCAGGACCTGGAGTCCGAGATGGAAAGCAGCTCGCCGCCGCCCTTCGTGATATGCGCGAGTGAGGGAAAAGAAGCTGGCACGAAGAAGCAAGTCCCGATGGACGTGGCAGCGCAGCTCGTTGGCGGTCAAGACGTCCTGATGTCAGGCACGGAGCATTTGAGGCGCTTATCTCAGTTTCCGAGCCTTCGCACCACCACAGGGGTGAGCTGGTGTTACCTCAACTACACCAAGCCAAGCTGCTCACAAAGCTCCGCCCCTTTATCCTCCACCTACGCCACCTGGTGCGTGAGCTCACACAACCCAAACCCTCCCGACCTGAGCACCAGCGTGGCCCTGGCTCTCCTTCAGTCCAACCAAAGGGGAGACAAGGTTATATACACGGTGGCAGCCATGTGCCAGCCCGGTGCACGGAAGTTGGTTTCCTCGCTGATCCTTTGGAGGCAGACCATGGAGCAGGTGAGGTTCAACCCAAAAGCACAGCTTCATACCATCAAAAATCGCACGGGAGGTAAAAATATCCTGCTTTCGTCGCTTAGCCTCAGTCTTATTTCAAGACGCTTGAGCAATTGAGTTATCGAGTCAACACCAGTGCAAAAATAGGCGTATAATCCAGTACATATGGCCACTTATGGAAAAGCAGAGATCGCACAGGGCAATGTGATTCGTTCTCTAATGCCCGGAATGGAATAAATAACCCACATCAAGTTCATGTCCTTCATGCATGGAGACAGTTGTAAGTATCAGGGTTGAGTAACAGTATCTGGTACCTTGGGAGTTGAGTAAAGTTGAGAAACTGAAGGTTGATGGTGCTGCCACCAGCTGAAACTGAATTGAAACAGGTAAAAGTACTATAACACCATGACATCACAGGCTCTGCATTATACAAAGTGACCCTCCCTGTCCTCGTGGCACCTTTGATGGCCAATATTCTGGAATACTATGAATAGAATAATAAAAATCCTGAGGTTAGCCCACCACAGCAACACGGGGTATGTTTGCAGTCCTCAGTGTGTGATGTCACGTGCGACTGACTCTCCTCAGAAGCATCGCGTTACGCTGTCGATATGCCGTGTTACTTAAAATGGATGTTAACAAAACGTTTGCTGGTCTGATTCAGCTGCAAAGGAAACCAGAGCCCAAAGAGGTGGAGATCACCTACGGAAAGAAGGTGAAAGACAGCAGCTGCAGGGTGAAGACTGCCAAAGAGGAGTGGAAGGAGCGGGAGGCCTCGGCCGTGCAAGCGGTGCCAACGCGCATCAAGATCTTCGAGGGGGGGTCAGTGCCGATATCAGGAGGCTCTGACTCATTTGACGACTGCGAGTTCTGTCAGGGCTTCGTGCTACTAAATGAGTCAGTTTGTGAGAAATCAATCACAACTTTGTCTTTGCAGGTACAAGTCCAACGAAGACTACGTGTATGTCAGAGGTCGTGGCCGTGGGAAATACATTTGTGAGGAGTGTGGCATCCGCTGCAAGAAGCCCAGCATGCTGAAGAAACACATCCGCACCCACACAGACGTGCGGCCGTATATCTGCAGGGTCTGCAACTTTGCTTTCAAGACTAAAGGTACCGCTGCGTTTTTGGATACACTCCCAGCTAGAATCTTTGAGGATGTTACTCTTGAAGATAGTGAAGTCGTGGAGATGTTTCACTATTCAGAAGAGTACTGAAATATTTTCAAGAGTGGAGAGGAAACATCATTTCACAGCATTGGTATGGATATGAGGAGGTCTTTTTTAAGGAATCACTGTCTTTGGGGACAGTTTCAGGGGTGCTGTGCATGTTTTTTCCACTCTAAGTTAACAAAACCCCAGCCCCCAGGATGAGTTCAGTGTTTAAGCCTTAAAGCGTCTCGTTGAGCTTGCCTGTCTTCTGTTTACAGGAAACCTGACGAAACATATGAAATCCAAGGCGCACATGAAGAAATGTCTAGAACTGGGTGTGTCCGTGAGCATGGATGAGACAGAAATACAAGAACATGGTGAGATGCTGGCCTGTGCAATTCCTCCATTTTAGCCAAACTAAGACTTTGAACCTGACTGTGACTCTCCCTACATTTTCAACAGACGAAGTCCAGCAGGAGTCCAAGGCGGAGGCGGCCATCACAACCAAACACCAGTTCTCAGATGCCGAGGACTCGGAGGGTATGGACGAGGAGGTCGATGAAATCGACGAGGATGAGGAGGAGGAGGATGAATACGAGGGAGACTCAACTCCGAAGATGCGATCGAGAAGCACGAGTCCTCAGCAGTGTGGGATTACGTCCCTCTCCGTCACCGCCACGGCTGCCATCCACGGCTGCTCCTTCGCCTCTCTGCCCGTGGCTGAGGGTCGCCACCCGTCCTCAGGCCGGCGGACGAGCTTGGACCCCGTCAGGGAAACATCAGTGGACGAAGACTCTTTGACAATGTTGTCTCCAGACCAGTCGAGCTTCCTCTTTGACCCGTACTCCTCTTGTCTGCTGTCCCCGGGCTGGGAATCTCCGATCAGGGAGCCGTCTCCGTCTCGCTTGCGCTACCCATCTCCGAGGCGAGAACTGTCCCCGCGGGGTCGCTCCTCTCCGAGGTGGGACACGTCCCCGCTGAGGCCCAGCTCGCCCAGCTTCACGGCCATTCAGCACCTCTCTCCCGTCTCAGTGGAGAGGCCGCTATCGCCCGGGTGCGAGCTGGCTCTGAAGCGCGAGTCGTCTCTCCGGGGCAGGCAGAGGGTTGTACTGAGGGCCGTCTCACCTCGCAGGGGCTCACACCAGCACAAAGGGGGCTGCGACAAGAGCCGGCAGCAGGCTAAGCTGGACATGGCGCAGCAACAAGGACCCTTTGAAATGGAGCTGGTGGGTACAACTGGCCGTTACGCTTCTATTTTGTCTATTTGATATTTGGTGTTCTTCTTAAATGTACACGTTCAGAGAGTCGTATGCCCGCGCTGAGTGTAGCAGCTCCTTGATATTTGATACATTTTCACCAGGGCAATTGTCTTGGCAAAGCGGGAAAAGTGTCTGAACGCTGCTGCTGCTGCTGATGTGTTTCAGGATCAAAGGAGCAGTTTGGCCTCAGGTCTGCCCGCCTCTGCCAGTTCCCATCACCAGAACGTCCTCAGCCACCTCCCGCTCCACTCCCAGCAGCGAGCCCACAGCCTGCTCCCCCTGGTTCCTATCGGAGCCGTCCAGATGTTCCAACCTTCACCTTCCTCCAGCGCGGATGCCACGCCATCTGTGATGAGCCCGCAGAGCGTGGAGAGCCAATCCAGCAGCGGCGGGGACGGGGCTCTCCAGGAGCCCGACACGGGAGGAGAGGAGGTCAGAGTTCAACAGCACGGGCAGCTGACAGCTCAAAGCTCGCAAGAGGAGAAAGGTTCCAACCCCAGCAGACAGGAGGAGAACGTCCAGACCTGTATGAAAGCCATCGCCTCGCTGAAGATAACCGCAGAGGACCCACACTAGACTCGTCCTTTTATGGGCGGCTCCTTGTCATTTTCAGCCCCACAGGGCACGTAACCTCATCTTTCTCTCACCAGAGGCAATCTAATGACACTCCCCCCGTTCCCAGGCCCCGATCTTGCACATACTTGGGACAGCTTGTTTTCTGTCTGAGTGAGGATGGAACCTTCACGGCAAAGGAAAATCAGAGACCCACCACGACCGAGCAGACGTGGGGACGGTTGGACGAGCTGCAGGTCTGCGCGGCCGCGGCCCGTAGTGAAACTTTAATGGGTGCAGGTGCAATATGGAAAGATATCGATGCTCATATGCCTTTGTTTGTTAGTTTGCGTACAATTGCACATAAAGTCTATTTATAAATTCTGTACAAAATGTCCTCAACATGTACTCCTTCTTAGATGCATAGTGTATTTTACGTGTACTTTGAAGATAGGCAGTTGTTTAATGTAATCATATCAAGGTGTGATGCAGTAGTGCAGTATATAAAGACTATTTATAAGGGGAAAAGTATGTGTACTATAAAACAGTCTGACCAAATTTTAAGTGACGCTTATTGTGCAGTTTGGTGCTTCTGATCTAGCAGCAGGGCTCTGTGCCTTTTTTTGTTTTTGTTTTGTTTTGTTTTTTTGCTCTGTTTCTGCTTTTGCTTTCATCACTCCGTTCCCGGAAAGTTGCAATTTCTGCCGCCGCTGCTGTCGTTGTCGTCGCTGTTGTCGTTGCTTTACGAGGAGAAACTACGAAGGTACTTTATTGAAACATGGTGGCGCGCCGTTAGAGGCTTTGCTCAGAGGCTTTGCTTTGTGTTGCGCTGGCCCAGGTCGACGGTGGGGCGTGGTTTCAGGCGAAATGATCTTGAAATGTTTATGTTGCGTTTTCTTTCTTAACGTTGTGGGGTTTCTTTGAAAATCTCAACTAAATGCATGGAATTTGCTATTGCACAAAAATAGAGGAAGTTAACATGTAATTATGTATACTGTAAGATGCATTTATATATTAGAACGTAAGCACTTATTGATACTGGTAAATATTTGACTACTATTTATATGGTATATCTGTACTTATGCAGCAGTGATGCAGTTATGCAGTGAGCCACGCCGGCATTGCTTTGGGTCTCATGTCTTTGCTCAGATTGGATGGACAGCTGGACAGTTTTCTCAGTATGCAGAAAGACCATTTTTCTCTTTCTTTCTTTCTTTCAATGATGATTCAATGATGCACTTTCATCCTTTCATCTTGATGATATTCAGCCGACGAGGAAAAATATATGCGTCACGTTCGCCTGTGGGGTTTTTTCAAACATTCCAGTTGATTTTAGCCGACTTTCTCATTGTGCGACGTGTGTCGCACACAAATTCAAGGGCCTACGATGTTCAGTCGGCACGGCAGTGCAATGTTTTCCTGCGTTGAGGTGTAGTATCTGGATAAACCCGTACCTCCTACTGTTAGAAATACCGCAGTATTTACGTTACCAGTGCGAGCTGACCGTCCATTACCATGCGTCAGCTCAAAACACAAAACCAATCACGCCACCAAACGCATCGCCCCTCTGTAAATATACATGTATTTTTATGATTTAAACTATTTTTGCAGTGTTGAATTATGAAAACTTTTTATGTGGATCGTTTATATCTCCGCGAGGTCAATTATGTGCAGTCGATGGAGTGACGGTGGCTTTATGAAAGCGAACGTAGCACAGTGTTGGTGGCTAACAGTGTCTCGTCTTTAAGACAAAAAAAAAAAGGCAAAACAAACGTATTGGCATCTTTAAGTGGTTTTGTTATTGCGAACGCATTTGGAGATCAGAAAACACTTTGTTCACTCATGTTTACATAAAGGAAAACTTTTAAAGGTGCGCTGCTTTAATTCTGTTGTTGTTTCTCTCTCTCTCTCCCCTTTACGAGGACGTATGTAGCTATGATTTCATGGTTCTGCAATTTCTCTTGGCCGTGGCGCCGCCGGCGCCGAACGCTCATAAAATGTGAAGGGGGAAGGCGAAGCCTTTCGATTTGCTTTTTGCATAATGTAATCAGAAGGTGTTTGTGTTGCGTTTTTGTTGTGCACTCATATTTACTGGACTGCATCGTGCCTCTCATGTGTAAGAGAACTCCCCGCAAACCCACGAGGACAAATCATTTACCTCTGCTGAGATCTGCGGGGGGAAACGCCTCAGTAGCCAATCAGTCGCTCAGCTATTTGCATCAAAACCAGACGAGGATGGAGTGAGTGCCTCTTTTATGGAATGGGAAATATATTGTTTGGTGCTCTACTTTTTCAAATTAAAGTCTACATTGTTTTAAAAGAATACACTTGTAACAGCGGGATGTGTGTCCTGGCTCATTTCCTCGCCTCACCGTATTCACAGTGTGTCTAAATCTGGAGCCACCCTGTACCAGTGACATCAACTGGTGAGGAAGGATTACTGCAGCGGAAACATGGGACAAGACAATAAATGAATGCTGCCCAAAAATAGTTCTCACCTTGCGGGTAATATTCAGCCGCTGTGGAGTGTTTGTCAGCAGAACCGCATCGTTTCCAAAGCATGTACTTTACAAACCAGAAGCGCAGACGGCGCGCAGAACAGTAAGGCAATCCTGCATGTGAATGTGTGTGTGTGTGTCGAGTTTGTATGTTTGTGTGAAACACACATTAAAACTCCCCGAAACACCCGAGCAGCATCTCAGCGTGGATCAGATTATCTTAATGGGGCTGGAGAGGTCTGTGCTTATTCTGTCCAATCAGAGAGACAACCCCCCCTCCCCCCTTCTCTCTCTTTTGTTAGAATAATAACACAGGTGTAAACAGCTTCCCAGCATGAAAATAAAACTTAAGTTCTGCGATAAATGCGAAGAAACAGTGATATTGCATTGAAAAGGGGGTTGCGGGTCCGCGGAGGGGAGGGGTTGGGATGTTGGGTGGGGGATTCAAGGATACAAGGTTGTACATGTGATCCCCATGTGTGAGCGTCTGACAGCGACAGACGCGTATCTATGTCCTCCCTCCCTGGTCAGGGTGAGCCGAGAGGCCCTGGAGGTTTATTTTGAGGTGGTCTTATCACAGCTGTTGTATCTGCGGCAGCAGGCGCGGCGAGTCTCTGGCCACTCTTCCTTTGCCCCTCTAGCCTTTGCTCCTGGTAAGACCGTGCTCGCGTCTCAGCCTGCTTTCTCTCACGCGTATGCATCCGTGCGGTTTCGGGATACGAGCTGCGACTTTTGCGGGGTCTGCGACACCTGCAAACTGTGGATAGATACATTTTATTTGGGGTTGTTTCTTTTGTTGTTTTGAAGGTTGCCAAGCGGTGGAGAGGCAGATTATAAATCTGGCAATGGAGGAGGAGAGGCACTCCTCAGCTTCGCTGTTTGATTAACTGACTGGGTTAAAAAAAGGATATTACCAAAGGGAGGAGCCGCAACTTTGACATGAAGACATGACTCTGACTTCTCATATCTTGAATATTTATGGGCGAATCTAGAAAGAAATCGAGACTGGGTTGCGTCACTGGTGCGACAAAGTTTTTTCCCCTTACTATTAATGGAAAATGGAACTGGGGCGTAGCCAAACATTTATGTTTACATCAACGTAAATGTTGCATTAGAAATAAATAAATAACTTGCCCATATTAAGAAGTTCCTAAAATAGCCGTTGGGTCTGGAACAGGTGCCATGTGCTTGTGAAGGCACACGGAGTGTGAAGGCTGCGCACAGACTAATTTTGTGTGTGTAAACAGGCTCTGGCAGAAACCCAGCAGCACAACGAAAGCAACAAAACAAGCAGGAGGCAAAGCTGTGAGCAAAGTTAGTGGCTGTTTGTTAGTGGAGCAAAGTTAGTGGCTGTTTTATGGCAAGGGAACAGGCGGGAGATCGTAGGTGTCCTGCTCAAAGGCACTGAGGTATTGCTCGCAGCGGGAGTTTGTATCTGTCCTCTGCTGAGCAGGATCAGGCCAAACTTGAAGACTTTGAGTCACACATTTATTTGTAAGGTCAGGACACGTGTGGGAATGGTACCGTGACTGTATGAATAAGTATATTTACTGATACACTGGGTCAGGAATTGGAGTTAACTGCAATTTGTTGCGCTTACATGAGTTGTAGCATGTGACGCGTGATGATGCGTACCAATAATAAATACGTGTCTGTCATCTGAAGTCTGTTTGTGCGAAAACCTGCTTCTGGGTTGTAGGACTCACCCGTAACAATGGAGGCTTGTCAGCAGAGCGTCCCCGCCCCCGCGGGGCCCCCGGCACAACCGCCTGAGGGCGTCCACATCGACCTGACCGAGGACCTGGGCCAGCAGCTGGAGGACATCATCAGCACCTACCAGGCAGGCCAGATTCCCGCTGAGCCAGAGGACACGGAGGAGGTCATCGCTGTCAAAGAGGCGGAAACACGCAAAGACCAGAAACTGGAGAAGAAGATGCTGAAAAACCTGGGTGCCTTTATTTGATTCATCTTTTATTGATTTGAGCTGGAGGTGGGTTCGGTTCTGCCCCGTCAGCGCAAGTGGAAGTTGAGGTGAAAGCGATAGGCTCCTACGCAGAACTCCCGCCGCGTGCGTGCATCCATCTGCAACCGAGCTGCGGGCGAAATCTATACCGACGCTCCCCCGTTCTCCTGCTGAGAGATCTCTGCCTGATTGGCTCCATTTGTTGAAGTATTGAATTGGCACGCGCCTCTACACAAATCGTCCCCCGTTCCCCCTGATTTCCAATCAAAACACACCTGCTCTTGGCTGGTCTGGTGACCGATGTTCTTTCCCTCCGTATGTGTGTGTGTGTGTGTGTGTGTGTGTGTATCGGCTGCACAGGCAAGGAGGCCATGTTGTTGATGCAAAGTCTGAACAAGCTCAACGGTCCGGAGCAGAAGCTGGAGGCCATCATCAAGAAGCACGCAGAGCTGGTGAGCAGAGAGGAGGAGGTGTAGGGGAGGGGGTTGAACGGCCTCTTCAACGCTTTGCTGATGCACTGATGTGTATGTGTGTGTACTGGTGCAGCTGGAGGAGCACCGCAGTGACCAGAAACAGCTGAAGGTCCTGCAGAAGAAGCTGCTCCAGATAATGAAGGAGAAGGACCAGCTGCAGGGCGAGCACAGCCGCGCAGTGCTAGCTCGCAGCAAGCTAGAGGGTCTCTGCCGGGAGCTGCAGAGGCACAACAAGACCCTGAAGGTCCGAGTCCACACACACACACACAAACACAGCTCCAACCAATCCAGGCCTTAGTGATGCACCCTGAACATCCTGCCCTCAGAGCCAGCAGCAGTTAGTTGGAATTCCACTCCAAAGCTACATTTAGGTTCAAAAAATATCTTACAATTTGAGGGTTGAGCCAGCCAGAGTTTGCATGTCACTGCTTGCAAACAGAGAAGATTTTGCAGGCTCAGATCTTTTGGACTTCCTTGGACGTCCCTGTGTGCAGCTGTCCTCCAGCCGACCCACTCTGATCTCCCTTCGTTATCAAAGTTATCAAATCTGTGTGCGTTTTTCCCATCATTCATCATTGCTTGCGTTGAGGTGATACCAGCTTTAGTCGCAGTGATACTTCCAAGTACCTACAAATAGACTTTTGATAGCCAAACAAGCTCAGTCGACAGCGGTTACTATAGAAACAGAGAAGCTCTGCACATCTGCAGGGAAGGAGGAGCAGGCAGCTGAGCAGAGTGGGGGAATGTGTGCGTGAGCATCACATCTAAGATGAGGAAATTGGCATGTGCAGTTTGATTCCCTGGACCTACTGAGAAACTTCTCAGATGGTCCAAGAAACATCATCGCCCAACGGTGTCTCTAAGGGGTTTTGTAAAAGGAAACATCACTGTTGTGCGTCTTTGTGACTCTTTTAATGATGCAGCGGTGACCACACAACCAAGGGTGATACACACACTGTTGTGAACGTCCTCCGACCCAAAATAGATTGTGAGATTCAAGGTGCCGGTGGTCACGTGGCACTTTTTTTTTTTAAATGACAGGAGGAAACCCTGCAGCGGTGCCGAGAGGACGACATGAAGAGGAAGGAGATCACCACACACTTCCAGGGAACGCTGAGTGACATCCAGGCCCAGATCGAGGAGCACAGCAGCCGAAACACCAAGCTGTGCCAGGAGAACGCCGCGCTGGCAGAGAAGCTGAAGGGACTCATCACACAGTATGACCAGAGGGAGGCGGTATGGAGCACCGCACGCCCAGAACACACGGGGGTTAAAAATAGAGAAACAGCGTGGTTGACGTTGGAAGTGACGTCACCGGAATGCTGGTATTGTTTTAAATTTGGGGTAGATTGGTGACAAGAGGTTATTTTGAACGAACACACACAGCAGACAGGACAGCAGCCATTACCAGGAGACATTTCTACTCTGGTATTACTGCAGAGTTGCACCATGACTTCTCATTTTTATCATTCTAGCCAGCCTTTGTTCTCCTGCAACAGTTGAGACAGTATTTGTTGTGTTTTGCGTTTTTTTTTGTTTTTTTTTTATGTGTGTGAGAATTTGTCTCCTAAATCCACACTGACGTCTCCCAGAACTTGGAGAAGGTGTTCAAACACAGAGATCTGAAGGAGAAGCTGCTGGAGACCAAACTTGCCCAGGCCAACATGCTGTTGAAGGAGGCCGAGGAGAAGCACAAGCTGGAGCGAGAGCTGGTGGGTCTCTGAGGACACGTTTCGCTGTGCCAACGCCCCCACGCTCATTTTTTCGTGTCCTGCAGATGCTGAAACAAGCGGCAGAGTATAAAGTGCAAGTGAAGCTCTTGAAGGAGCAAGAACTGGATATGAGGGCCCAGGTACAGTGATGGAACTTGGCAGAACTTGGCAGCACCGGTCGCCCGTTGCTCCCCGTGCCTCTCTTAGGAGCTGTTGTCTCTCTCTGCAGCTGGACGTCTACTCCAAGAAGTTTGACGAGTTCCAAGGGACCGTATCAAAAAGCAACACTGTCTACTCCAGCTTCAAACAGGACATGGACAAGGTAGACGAAATCAGACAGATGGACAGACTACGTTGCTTGCTCAACGATGACAGCGATGAGCAAGTTTCAAATCAGGTTTTTGGGCACAAGGGTTCAAAATAAGAAATTGATAATACTTGCGCTTCCCTCTGCATGTGTGTGTGTGTTGCAGATGTCTAAGAAAATGAGGAAGCTGGAGAAAGAGTGCCAGTCCTGGAAGAGCCGCTTCGACGGCTGCAACAAGAGTCTGATCGACATGGTGGCAGATGTGAGAAACAATCTTTTGTCTCACCGTGTCTCTACATGTTTACAACTTGTGTTTGTCTGGGTCGAAAATGGAGAGTGAGCAGCCAAATTCCCACTTTCTCCTTCTACATTTAAGCCCTTAAAACTTTTGCTTTGTCATTTAATTTGTTCCGTCTTCTAATGGAAGTGAAATTAACTCATGTTTGGCAAAACAAAATGACATATAAGGTGCCAGAAAAGGTGAGACAACTTGGATGCTGAACCAAACAAAGTTGCTCTGAATGTGGACATTCACCATCTGTCTCTCCGCCTGATGCAGAGAGCGTTAAAGGAGAAAGAATTCGAGCTCGTCGTGGTGAAAAACCAGAAGCTAGAGAAGCTCTGCAGGGCTCTCCAGGGCGAGAGGAAGAGCCTGTACGAGAAGGCACAGGCCACTGAGGGGACGGCCGACGTCCAGGCAGAAGAGCCGACACACAAGGGGGCGCCGGAGAGCCCCGCAGAGACACCTGCCGAGGATGCGCCACTTCCAGATCCTCCGTCCTGTCCCCTCGCTGCAGCCCCGCAGCCCTCGTCTGCTCAGACGCCGCTGGCCGACGAACTGGCCAGGCTGAAGGCGGAACAGGCCCGTCTGCAGGAGATCGCCACGTCCTTCACCATCTCCCACATCCCTCCTGAGGAGGAGTCCTCCACCGACTCGGCCCCCGTCAGCCAGCCACACGAACTCTCCGAGGAAGCCCGGCAATCGGAGGCGGCGGCGGAGGCCGAGGGGACGGACGGAGGGCAGAGAGAGAGAGATCTGGAGATGGAGGCGGTGGACTGATGCAGAGGCTGCCGGAAGATGAAGATGGCGCACTTGTGACGAAAAACAATAAAAAGCAAAAACATCCCACCTTTGTTGGTGTCTGCTGCTGCTGGGGTCTGAGCTTGCTGCAGAGGCGCGCACACACACACACACACACACACACACATCCTGAATTGATCCATCAATTCCCAGCAATCGACATGTTTTCACCAATATTCAAGGGCTTTATTTGAGATTTGTACATGGACCAGCTGTCCAGACACTTAAGAGACCAGGGGTGGACAAACTACGGCCCATGGGCCCCATCAGGCCCAATTGGGAATTCTGCATCAATCTTTGGCGGACCGGATCAAAAAGACAGTTTTTACCACATGCAAAACAAACAGAAACTACAAAAAAAATGACACCAGACTTTTGACACTCTGGCAAAGATGGGTGAGCAACAAAATTGTTCCCATTTAAAAATGAATAATATTACACCCTAATGTCTCATCACGGACCAAGCCGAGAACCCAAAAGCACTCACAAAAGTCTCCTTTAGACAAGTGTATATTTTACTGGAAGGGAAGGTGACAATGCGGGCCGAAGGCTGCCTGCTAGGCTAAATGTTAGCACACAACAGATTAAGTCAAGACACGACAACCGAGACCGAATCAGGGGCATTGCGAACTCGTGTTCTACGCCGGGCGACACGTCCTCGCTTGGGGGGACAGGAGAGCAGGGTGAGTAAGAGGCCAAGCAAAGGTCACGTTACCTTGCAGTCAGCAAATCCAAAAACCAAAAACAAGGCGATACAGGTGGGCAGGGGACACAGTCGAATTCAGGGACAGGCAAGGTCGAACCCGGGAAAGGTGGAGGTAGAAAAAATGCAGGAGAGTCACAAGACAATCTGAACATTTGAGCTAAGGCACAGGTGAGATGAAGTAGCCGCTGATTGTTCAAGCTGCCAGCTGATTGGATGGTTGAGTCAGAGGTGTGACAGGGTGGGGCAAGAAGAGGGAACACTAATTCAGGCCAACACTAGGTTTCGGGTGAAAAAAGACTCCATTCATGACATACTTTTTTCTGTTTCTGTTTGATATGTCAGCACCTTGTGTTGACACGGCCCGTCTGTCAAAAAGTAAAAGTCCATGTGGCCCCTGAGTCCAGATGTTTGCCCACCCCAAGTGCTAACACTGCAGGAATTCCCATGGAGTCCTCAAAGTAGTTCTGAATTCCGAAGATGAATACCGGGCTGCCATTTTGCTAACTTGGACCGCAAATAGTGCGGTTACGCAACCTGCTCTGCATGGGCTTTGAGAGCAGCCAGAGGTCGTGTGTGTGTGTGTGTGTATGTGGCACACAAATAGGACGGCGCTCACGTAGCTCTACTGCTGCGTCGCAAATGGACGCTGAGGAGGACGAGGCGTCTCTGCGCTGCGCGAAGGCAGTGGACACCTTTGTGAAGACTGGACGCGCCCTGCTGGACCAGGCGGAGAGGGACAGTCGGGAAGGTTGGGAAGGGTTTTGTCGAGCGGGAAGGAGTATAAATAGACATGCTCACACACTTTGGCGAGCAGTCCTGCCTGTGATCTGCTAAGTTACCAGGCCACCACTCATTTGTGTTTGTGTCCCGTAGGATCTCTGCAGGAATTTGTCCTGCAGAAAATCCGCATCGAGCAAAGTGGGTCCCTGTTGGGCCTGATCCAGGCTGGTGCAGCTCTGTACCGCAGGTTGGCAACTTTTCAGTGAATACTTTTCGGGTGGGCAAACTACGGCCCGTGGGCCCTATCAGGCCCATTGGTCTTTTTGATCCGGCCCACTAAAGATTGGTACAGAATTCACAATCTGCATTGACTGCATTGAAAACAAACAACAAAAAGCAGATACCAGACTTTGATGCTTTGCAAAGATGGGTGAACAACAAAACTGGTCCTGGTAAAAGGTAAATAATGTGACACCTGATGCTTTTTTTCAGATTCTTTTTGATATGTCAGCACCTTGTGCTGATGCGGCCAGTCTTTAAAAATTTAAAAGTCAGTGTGGCGCCTGAGCCCAGATGTTTGCCCACCCTGGGACTACCTCCAAATACACACACACACACACACACACACACACACACAAATGATTTCTGGCATGGTCACTGAAATTGTTCCCTCTCGCGTCCGTGTCATTTGGCCCACAGCGCGTCTTTGAGGGGGAAACAACATCTGGAGGATCTCTGGAGGAGAAACACCAAGTAAGAGCACAACAAGCACGATTTCCGAGGGAAACACAACTCGTCACGGTCAAATCAAATCCAGATCAAACTAACTTTTATACTAGCCCGACTCCGCTTTTACGTGTCCAAACTTTATGTGTCCGCGTCTGCCCGCTGCGCGCCTCCGCGCACACACGCTGCGCGGCCCGCGGCTCAAACTGTCCTGTGCCGGCTGCAGGTGCGCCGCGCTGCGGGATGCTGCGCGCGACTTTCTGCAACTTCAGGCGAGTTACCGATGTCTCCTCCACGCCCCGCGCGGATCCTATGGTGGGTTTGACTTTTTGCCATCTCGCACAGGTGCGGTGGGATGCCTTCCTGGAGCGCCTGGATGAAGACCTCCAGCTGAGCGCCAAGAGGCCGGGTGAGGACCATCATGCCCGACGCGTCAAACTGGACACACCGGTGATGGACGCCAGGACGGGAGAGTGAGTCCCCCCACCACCAGCACCACCACCACCACCGCCCACACGCCATGTCGGCCGCCTGGAGCCCAGGGACAGAGCGTGTTTGTGTGGCTTTCAGGGCGGCCACGCTGGAGAAATATCTGGGCAGAAGCAGGAGGACTCTGCTGGTGCTCATTCGGCAGTTCTCCTGCCTCCTCTGCCGACTGCACGTTAATGATCTGGAGATGAGCCAGGTGAGGAGAGAACGAGCACAATAAATTTAGCACCTCCCCACCCCTCCACCCCCTTCTTTATGGCTCATTTCTCCTCAAGATGCACAAAGCATGTATAAGATTACAGTAAAAAAAAAAAAACAGCACGTAGACCTACAATAAAAGATAAAAGCGGCTTTAACCGATGTCAGCCTCAAACTGCGACTTACGCGCAACATTCCGGATAATATGATGCTCAGTTATTCTCCTTTTCATCAGACTACAGCTGCAGTTTTATTGTTTTCTTTTCTTTTTTTTTTGTTGCCCAGGAGTTGTTGGACGCCCATCAGCTGCAGGTGGTTGTTGTGTCATTTGGCTGCCAGGAGGGGGCGCTGCACTGGCTGAGGGAAACCGGTTGCCATTACGATGTGCTGTTGGATCCAGACAGGCAGGTCAATGGCCACGCCTCCCTCACTCCCACACACATTCTCACCAAATCCAAATACCAACCCATCCTCACCACACCCCCTGTGGGCTGCAGGTGTACGCCGCCATGGGTCTGGGGGCGTCGGTGAGGAGCGTGCTGAGCCTCAGCAACATGCTAAGCTACGCCCAGCTGGTGCTGGACAACATGACCTTCCCGAGGGGGCTCCCGTCCATCCAGGAGGACATGTTCCAGGTGAGGAGGGACGCAGCGTCCCTTTTCAAACCACCACCGGGCCTCAATGTGTTGCCGACACCGTCTCTCTCTGTCTCTCTTCGTTGTTTTGCAGCTGGGTGGAGACTTTGTCGTGGACGAAGGTGGTGCTGTGCTGTTCTCTCACAGCTGTCAGAGCCCCTTAGACCGACCCTCGGCCCAAAGCATTCTGGGAGCTCTCTGAGGCACTTTTCTCACAATCAAAGGAATGTTAAGAGGCACTGGCGACAACAAACCCACGCAAGCAACTCCTCAGTGGCGAGGAAGACCTGCTACACATGGAGCTTTTTCAGACGGAGGTGTAGAAACAGTTCCCAGGCGTCCTTGCCACTACTGTCGTATGCTTTAACAGCCAAACTTGCACAACTACATAATCATCCGGGTGTGAAATTCCATAAAGAGGTCCAACAAACTGAGTGACTGATAGTTAATGGCGAGGAGACGTCGGTCTTCTCGGTTAATGGCCGCACATGAGAATGGTCCCCCAGCCTCCAGACAACAATAGCCCCGCGTGATCCACTTAAATGACGGACACTGTATATCTCGCCAAGGCCTGTGTCAGCTCTGCCTTTGTTCCTTTCTAGGTTTACCCAGAAAGCAACACAGCCGCGACAAAAGCTGCCCCACATATACCGACGTGGCTCAGAGGGACGCGGCGCTACATTTTAGCGTCCGTAGATGGCACGCCTGGGAAGTGAGGGAGGGCATGGGGGAGGTGTGGAGGAGGGGGTTGAGGCATGAAGATCCGTGTTCATGTGGAAAACCGACCACAATCTCAGAATCAGGGGTGTCAGAGTGTCTGGAGGATAGTCACCTTGGTTCATTCATTCCTCAGTTAGTGTCGTTGATTCTGGTTTTACTCTTGGAACATTTCTGGTTTCAAAAAAATTAGCGTCACAACGCGAGCCAGTTACTCAGGATAACAAATACTCACAATAGAATGTTGTTGGTTCACTGGGAAAGGTATCGTCGAAATTGCTGTCAAAAAGATAGAGGGAGAACAGCAATACATCTTTCTGATGGAAAGGAAGGAAGGAACAGACAAACTTGGGGAGGAAGGAAGCAGGAAAGATGGGTTCAAGGGTGCAGAATCAGCTCAGAGGAGAAGCCAGGGTTCACGCTTGTAGAAAGTAGTTAACAAATATCTGTGCTCATCATTACATCATTGTGGCCCCCAAAGTTAAACAAACAGTGAATAAAAAGTGTCTGACAAAGTAAGAATGCGTGTCCAGTGTGCTTACTGGACACCATTTTGGAGAGATGGAACCATGAATCTGCCAATTACTCGGCGGTGGAATGAGGACACAACCGGAACAGAAGTGGGTGTGTGAGGGACGTTTACTGATGTATTATTAGGACTGTTTGCTTCACATAACCACAACCAATTGACCCGTAAAATGAGGGCGGGCCAAGTGTGTGTGTGTGTGTGTGGGGGGGGTGGAGATGG
>OMPJ01008830.1:0-19215 GCA_900312935.1 Carapus acus | reverse complement strand
TCTGAGGGACAGCATTCATTTGATCTATTACTTAGGATGGGACGGCGGCTGCTGTGCTGCTGCATCCCCGCTGGATCTTTAATTATTTCGTGGAGGGCTTTCCTCCTCTCCTCTGCTCTTTCTCTGTTGTGCAGATGAAATATTGAAGTTGGGGAGCACGGCGCAAAGTGGCCTCATACAGAGGGAGGTGTGTGTGTGCGATTGTGTGTGTGTGTGTGTGGGTCGGTGTGTCTGCTGTGTATAGCAGCTCAGTGCAAATGTCCAAGTTCATGTGTTTGTCTTTTGCTGGTTTGTGTGTGTGTGTGTCTTAGGGAGAGAGACAGAGAGGAGAGGGGCTGAGGTCATGGACTGCAAGCAGATCGCATCAGTTATTAACGTTCACCTCAAACCGGCGTGGAGTCTGCTGTGTTTTTGCTGAGTGCTCTGTGTGTATCCTGGCCGGTTGACAAAAACAACTGGAGAAAAATATGTTGCAAAAGTGAAAACACACTGTTAACAAATGCAGGGCAAATTGTTTTCAGTGTGTGTGTAATGGGCAATGATTTCGCCCCATTAATGTCACATTAAGGCCAACGTTAGGGTGTAAACGCGGTGTGATATCAGCACTCATGTTTAGCACCCAAGAATAACAAAAGTGTGGCGGCGTTTCTGTAGAAATACATCAACTCAAGATGAGATGTAGAAGGTTCATGTGCAGTTTAGTTGCCTCTCCCCGCTTCCTCATAAAGTCTTGACTCCTGCGACTCCCTCTCTCTCTCTCTGACTTTGAAAATACAGAAAAGCACGAGAATTCATTTGTTTGTACGTGTAGCGCGGAGGCCAGTGGGACAAAGTCGACCGACAGTGCAAATCTGCAAGCGTAATGATGCTTTATTCTAGTTTATGTGATTGCGCGGGATACCACAATTTGCATCGGCAGCACCTTGCCACTCAGTGAAACATTGGATTGCTGTAATTGGCGGTGAGGGTAATCCATGTGCTCGTGTGTGAGGAGGGGTGCAAGGGGGGGAGGGGCAATGGGAGGGGTTAGAATGACATTGATATACAGCGCTCCATTAATTGCCATATGAATAGGGTCTGCAGTGGTTGGCGCTCTGCTGATGCATCACAGTAAAAGAGATGGGTCACTCTGTCTTCTCCAGCCCGCAGCTTTGCCAAGCTCATAATTACTAAAACCCCCAATTAATCTTCCCATCACATAGGCCAAATATACACTTCCTGCCTATATAAATGAGTTACAGTATATGCTCTAAGTACTTATGCGTGCATATGCGGGGATTTATGTGCGGGAGCAGCTGTGCACGTGGGCCGATTGCAAGTGTGAGTCTGCACCGTAGATTAGCTACAAACACATGCAAGTTAGCGCAGAGACATCAGACTACAGCCCGCATCTCGCACAGAGACTCCGCCCACAAGCTCACTGCACTTACTCTTTTTTTTTTTTTTATTTGGAACATTTATTGGAACATTTTTGGCCATGTTTATGGACCAGACAATAACTATGTGACTTCTGCCTCTGTGTGAAAAAACAAAGCAAAACAAAACAAACAAAAAAAAAACATACGGTGAACTTAAAATTATTTCATTTCAGCTCCTCCTCCAATTGTTTGTCTGTCTCATCACCGCACTTAAAATAGCAGGTACACGCAGACATTCACTTGACAGTGTTAAGATGTGACTGCTGCTCGTGTGTACAGTATGTGAATGCACGCATGTGTGTGTGCATGTGTGTGTACGTGTGTGAGAGCCTCCATATGAATATGTATGTCTGATTGTAGGGTGTTGTTCTGGCCCCTGGCCATTCAACCTTTGCTCATTTTGCATAAAACTCCCAGTTTCCAGTCCAATGTGGCCCAGAACTCTTTCGCCTCATTCACAACACCTTAGTGACATCCATTGGAAGAAAGAGGTACTGCACCCACTTGACGTTTGGCAGCCAGGAGGTGGAGATGGAGAACTGTTTACAAGTGGCATTTGCCCCTAATTAAATGCAGCACTTGTTGAAGTACTTGGTCTGCAGGAGGACTTGCATCCACACTGATGCAAACTGGGCCACTGATCCTCCGGTAAGCCTCCTCGACTCTGCGCACACACACACAGAGACACACAGACAAACACACACACATGCAGGTCAACAACTGCAACAAACATACACTGAAACACAATGAAAACAGATGATGACCATACTTCATATTTTGTGACATCTAGCGGAAGAACAGTGATGAAATATGACAATCTGAGAAATACTGTCAGAAAATCCACTGAGGGCTCCGGCCGCAGACACTTTCTGTCACAGATGAAGAATAACCGCCGCCGCAGTGATTGACCAACTCTGTGAAATCTCTGGCTCCCTGTTTTCTGCCTCTCCCGGCCAAACATCTGGCTGCCCCGTGTGGAAAGGCCATTACGTCTGGGCGCAGGATGAATGAAAGTAGCCATCGACCTGTCTGACTAGCCCAGCAGTGCCTGTGAGTTCAGACCTGCTTAATGGAGTACAACAGCTCAGCAACTAATCACCTGTTCTTCCTCATCAGCTGCTTCCCCCATGAGGCCGTAATTGATTGTTAAGTGTTTGATGGGTCAGGAGAAGGCTGAGCTGACCTGGCTCAGTGCAACATGCCTAACAGTTCGTCTTCCCGCTTGAGGTTTCACGCTTTTTGCTCCCTGGACACAACATGGCTCATTACGGCCTGTAAAGTTTATTAGCATTCCACTTGTTGAGGGTGCCAACAGTGCATTATTGTTGATAAATTTCTTTGGCTCGTGCCATCATTCAATTGTTTCAACGTCATATTGACACTACAATCTATTCAGAATCCATATTGTGGCTGCTGCCTGACCTGAGTCTGAACAGTTGGTTGAGGCCGAGCTGTTCCTCCTCTGCTGTCTTTCCTTGACCTCTGTCCTTCAGTCTTCTCTTTCTCTCCTCAGGATCAAGGGTGAGCAGGACTACTAAGCTGGGCTGGAGGAGGTCCGTCGGCCAGCAGTACACCTCCGAACCCTCTGCTGGCAGGTTACAGATCGGGCCGCTCACAGCCGTGGCGATCGCGTAAGCAGCTGTGCTGTGCCAGAATCTGGGGACAGAAAAGCCTTTTACTCCTCTCTCCAGCCTGACCGTCTTTTCCAAAAACCACTCAACACATAATCTTGCAACAAGAGAGAAGCGCTGACATAGCAGCAGTTTTCACCTGTCAACGATGACAGGCATGTGTGAGGCCCTCTGGACAATCTCCTCTGCCGTGAGGTAGTTGCCCAGAGCATAGAAGGCCCTGCGGACAATTGGTGGCTCCCCATCAAAGCGGGCCCTCCATGGGGACAGGCACTGGGGAGGGGACCGGAGGAGAGCGGCCCCCAGACCTTCCGTCAGAGACTCGGTCAGCGTGGTCTTACCTTGGACAGGGAGAGGGCGGGGGGAGTTTTAAGGACTTCTGATGTACAGTATGATAAAACGGATGGATCCAATCATCCCCATAAATCTTTAACAAGGTGATTCTGCGAAGTTTCCTTGCTCCGCTCCTCGAGCTCAGATTTTCCACGAGCAAGCTACTTAATAAAGCATTTTAACAGTGATGTAGCTTTTCTGAGGTCATGTTATGGCCTCAGATATTCCATTAGGCCAGGCTCACTGGCAGATAATGTCTTTAGCAGGACAGAGGATGGGACATCACTTTAGCGAGACATCTATACATCAAACTGATCATATATTTATTTATGAAGTAATGACATTAACCTGTGGCATCCAGTCCTTCTATGACAATAACAGGGAAGTCTGGTTTACTTCTGGCCTCTGGTTTGTTGCACAGCAGCTCCAGCACAGCTGCAGACTCTGGTATGATGTCACCACACTGCAGAGCACAGACACACACACACATACACATTATTCTGATGAGAAAATGACCGCGCCATAGTACAGTATACAGTATACACTGTTAAGATTATGAGAGAGACAGAAAGCATAGAGCAGAGGGAGGACTGGAGGAGAGAAAACAGCCTGAATCTGCTGTGCAACTGCAAGCCAATCTGTTACTTCAGGGTGAGCAATGTTCCAATGTTCCAAACTAATTTAAAGTTCACTCCCCAGTGCACTCACCTTGACCAGGCTTATGCTTGTGCATACCAAAACATGACGCGAAAATCCAGTCAGAACCTTGATCTTTGGTGATATCAAAAGGAGGATGGATTCCACACCTGTAGCATGCATGTGCATGGTGCACACATTTAGTCATTCTAAATATTCTGACAGTTCAGTTGGTTTCATGTGTTATTTTGCACTGCTTGTGCATACTTTCACATCTGTGTACTTGCATACCTCTGTACACCCTGCTTATAATTGCTTTTCTTTCCCCTCCCCATGTCTTCTTTCAATCCAAATTACAGTATATCATTACAACATGTCAATTCAGTGTCTTGACGAATCAAGAAAGCTTAATTGTCACCGCTGCCCTTTGAGGAAAACACAAGGTACATTTTGGGTGGGTACGTATTACGTTTGGTGTGTAATAGAGCTTCAAAACTCAAATTTCACCAGATGTGTACTTTTCCGGGTAACTCTTAATTCTGAGAGCCAATTCTGTATGCTTACGATACCTTTCTTCACCACACGAGGGCGACATTTCAGCCTTGCGATTCAAAACACCTCACCAGAGTACAGTACTGTACTATGTTGTCCTTCCTTTACAATCGTTTCGGTACTTCATCGGCGGTTTTGTGCGTATCTGTGAACACAAACTCCGGACAGGACCTTCTGGAGAACTCCACGGGCCTCCTGAAAACTGTAGAACACGTCGCAGTTGACGATACTGTGGGCGGCGGGGTGATGGGGCGCTTGTGTGGGGACCAGGTAGAGCTGGTGCGCCGTCTCATCCGGGCTCCCAGCGTCAGACCACACGCGTTGTGTCCACCACCCGCTGTCTGCGTCTCGGACGTACGAACACACCAACACCGCGTCGTTTTGTGTCAGATCTCCCAAGAGACTCTCGGCCGGGTCGGGACATCGCGGCGTCAAGAAGTAGCCTTTAATCAAAGAGTCGCTGACGTGCGGCAGAAACGACAACATTGGCAGAAGCTGGCAACCCGGAAGCTGCGCCTGCAGACTGACTCTCAGATCCGCGTACAACTTGGCACTGTGGACTTTGTCCCCGCCGGAGACATGGAGAGAGTAACATCTGTCCGACTTGTGTATGCCTCCGAACATTCCCGGAGCGTGTCCTCCAGGGTGCTTCTCTCCAAGTGCGAAATACGAGAGCGCTCCTTCCTGCTCCACGGAGAAAAGTCTGGCCGACCAGCGGCGGAGGAGAGACATGCCGAGCTTCGCCATGTTTGAGGCTCACCGTGGGGACGTTAGGTTTCGAATCCCGGCAAACGTCAACATCGTTCCCGTGAAAACGGAAGTAAGCGCCTAAAACGAAACCTAAAATGATTAGTCACCGGGGGTGGGGTGGGGGCTGGGGGGCGTGATTTAACACTAGTAGTCTCTGGCTAAAATACACCATAACGCCTTAGGCAGCGCATCTCACAGCGTCAAATGGCTTCTGTCGTCTAGGGACGAGTTAGCATCAGTATTAGCTCTAGTGGTGTGGTGGAGGAGCTATTACTCTTTCACTTGAGTACGTAGTGGGTGCAGTAACATTGCCAATTACTCCCTTAGATTAAACAGAACACGTCATAACAACAATGCTAAAGCCAATGCCAATGCAAATGCTCGTACTACTACAACTACTAGTAATAGTAATCATCATCATCATAATTTTTCTTCTTCTTCTTCTTCTTCTTCTTCTTCTTCTTCTTCTTCTTCTTCTTCTTATTATTATTATTATTATCATTGTGCTTAGTTCCGTTTTTGTTTAGTTCCGTTCCTGTTGCATATTATCTGTGGTATATTACTGGGTTATCTTCTCACTTTCTTTTTCACCCTGAGCTGCTGGGGGGCTTTTATTTCCTTTGTCGCCAAATCAGTGGATCAATACAATATCCACCTGATAGTCGTAATAATGAGTGTTGTTGTGTTGGTGTCGTTGTTGTTATTGCTGCTACTATTACTGCTGTTATTACGATGACAACAATGATATTATCATCATCACCCTCGAAATTGTTGTTGTTGTTGTTGTTGGCGTCGGCGTTGTCATTGCTGCCGCTGTGGCAGTACGAGATCTTTGGTATGCGGGCAGTCAAGTCTGCCTGATTTGATTTGTCGACAAACTTTGTCGAAGACGATTTCGAGTAAAGCGCTCATTGGAAACGTGCCCAAGTTTCGTTTTCGTCACGTCTGGACTGTAAACAGAAAGGGAGAACGATCAGCTGATCCTCCCAGCTGCTATTAAAGAGCAGCATCCGGATGTTTCACGGCACACGAAAAATCGAATATGAAGCTCCTCACCTCCAAAAGCGTCTATTTGATGCAGCTCTTCAAGCTGTGCGTGGACACCCTGCACAGCCTCCTCATCGCGATCCTCCCCTCACTGTTTTCCTCCGTGTTGACTGTCGGAGCTGAGCGTCGGCGGGAGGCACAAGATGACAGGGCGTCGGATTCAAACAAAAATCCCGATCGAACAATTCCAACCAGCGTTAACTACCATTTCCTACGGACGTGCAATTATAAGTGTGGATTTTGTTTTCACACAGCGAAAACATCTTTCATCTTGCCGCTGGATGAAGCCAAGAGGGGGCTTAGACTTCTGAAAGAAGCGGGTAAATATGACAAAATAACATCTATTGTCGTCCGCGTCATGTTTTCTCCCGTTTTTTTTCCTTATCTTTTTGCTGCTGCAAGCTGATAAGTGTTTCTATTGACAGGCATGAAGAAGATCAACTTCTCCGGGGGGGAGCCGTTTCTACACGAGAGGGGGGAGTATTTAGGGAAGTTGGTTCAGTATTGCAAACAGGACCTGCAGCTTCCCAGCGTCAGCATAGTCAGCAACGGGAGTATGATCAGGGAAAACTGGTTCCGGAAATATGGTAATAATGCATACACTCTCTCCCTCACACACACATGAACACGCTCTTTCACCCTCTCTTAATGTCCAAACTTTTACCGAGTGTTCTCCTGTTCTCACTAATCCCACGAGATGGCAGCAGTGAGTTATAAAGACATTTACAAACCGTCTTTTCCCCATTTCGCTTTACAGGCGATTTTCTGGACATTTTGGCCATTTCATGTGACAGTTTTGAAGAGGCCACCAACCAGATGATTGGCAGGGCTCAGGGCAAGAAGAGCCACTTGGATAGCCTCTACAAAATCCGTAACTGGTGCCAGCAGTACAAAGTTGCGTTCAAAATCAACTCAGTCATCAACACTTTCAATGTCGACGAGGACATGAACGAGAAAATCGCTGAGCTCAGCCCCATCAGATGGAAGGTAAAGACGAAGGAGGCTGAAGTGTGTGCATGTGTTTCGTATTGACCCCAATTCCACCTAGATAGATTAAACATAACTTGTGAACATTTTTTGCCTCCGATCACGTTTACATGTGAGATCTGCATTTACAGAAATTTACATCATTGTTTGGAGGTTCTTGTTCCAAGGGGAACTAGTCACCTGTGTAATCATCTTCCCTGTGTATGTGGGTTCTTATCTTTGCTTCTGCTTTGTTTTCAGGTATTCCAGTGCCTGTTGATCGATGGGGAGAATGCTGGGGAGAGTGCACTCAGAGATGCGGAGAGGTTTGTCATCACTGCCGAGCAGTTCCAGGACTTTTTGAACCGACATTTCAGCTTGGACTGTCTTGTGGCAGAGTCCAATGATAAGGTAGTGGCACTGATTAAACAGGGTTTCAGCAAGTCGCAGCCATGGTTGTTTTGTCTGTTTTGGGTGGTTTAGTCATCCAGCCTAGATCAAAATATTGGCCGTGTACACTTTTCAATAATGTAATTTATGTTAACATTGTGTGAGGGAGCAAGATTCCACACACATGATTACAGAAATTATAATTTGATTGTTGTGGTTTTGCTTTTTTCACAGATGAGGAACTCCTACCTCATCCTGGATGAATATGTACGTACCTCATAATATTTTTTGTTTGAAACACACCCATGATTACATCACCACACCTTTTCCTCAGTGACACAGTTAAAGGCGAGTGGGCTGTTAGTTTTGCAAAAAAAATGTTGTCTTGCAACAGTATTGCAACTTTTTCTCCAAGCTCAGTGATGCTTGTAATCATTAAACCGTTCAGTTTGGCTTTAGCTTGGTCTGTAAATAGGCCAGTGTCACAGGCATTTGACTGTGGAGACATGGTAATTGTCTGCCACCTTTTGCTAATACGACAACTTTTAATGTATTATTTGAGTAGTTGTGTTTTAATTTGTACATTTCATTCTTCAGATGCGTTTCCTTGATTGCCAGGATGGAAGGAAGGACCCCTCTAAGTCCATTCTAGATGTCGGCGTCGACGGTGCCATCTGTTTCAGTGGCTTTGATGAGAGGATGTTTTTCAAGCGTGGAGGACAATATGTGTGGAGTAAAGCTGATATGAAGCTAGACTGGTGAATCCTTTCACCACCTGTTGTTTTACTACCTATGTTATGAAAAACTGAAGTATCACTGAATATTTGTAGTATGTCTGTTGCTCGATTATGATGTATACTTATTCATAACCAAACAATTTGAGCATGAGACATTGTGGAGATAATGGCTCAACTTGGCACTTTTTAAGCTTTCTTGGACGTATTAATGATCCTCTGTTTTCTCATCTTTGTAAAATGTTAAATATATTTTGATAAAATAACAATGTGATAAGAATGTTTTGTGCTCTTATTTTGTGCACTTACTATTCAGTTACATTTTAATTATTAATTGAACTATTGGCAAAGCAGACCACCTGAATGTGCTCTTTCAGGGCAGTTATCATCTACATTGTGTTTTGTTTGTGAATTGCTGTTTTCCTGAAATGTCAGGCCATTGGGGAAGAAACTAAACTAGGCCATCTAAAACTGGCAACTGTGGGACTTCCGCTGTGACTATAATTCCAAAGTTTCAAAATTCCAGCTGTGGGAGTTGGTCTGAGGCAGTGGATTTGGTCAGTCACATGAGGCTGTTCCTTAATGAGGCCATTTGAAAATCAAACTATGCTCCTGTCTCACACATTACCACCTTAGTGGCGTGTGGTGCAGCGGTTTAGACAGTTAATACACCATCATGCTGATGTCATGCTATGTTTCCTCTCAGATGATAACTTCACTGTTTCAGTGTCTGGTCAATATTTCCTCTCTTCACTGTCATATGTTGATATTTCTTTTTGACTTTGTTTATGGTTTGTGCAGATTTCATTTTAGGACATCACGGGCAGTTTCGCTTGTTTTAGTGTTTTATCACTACTAACAATAATTAATAATTTTAAATGTTGCCATTGTGAATTATCTCCACAGCTTTGAAAAACACCATATTGGGGTTATTACAATTACAACTATGTCTACTACTGTAATTCTATTTCATTGCACTACATTCTACTGCATTTTTATCGCAATGGTTATTTTTGATTGATTTATCTAACATGTGACTCATCTATCAGTGCTTCCTCACATTTTATCTTACATACTATGATGTCTATGCCATGCTGTGCAAAATGTGCAATGTAAAAAAGACAGAAAAGACAGATACACTTTATTTATTGCCTGAAGTGGAAATTACAGTTTTCACTCTTACAAATACACACGGAAGGATGCACACCATGTCATGCAGTTACTATTTTATCTGCATGACACCATGCAGTTAATTTTGATTTTCATGTGATGAAGATCTAACGTAATCTATCCTTCTGCTTTAATGCTTTCACTGTTGATTCGTCTATTTTATGTCCGTCAAGATTCAAGGCTTTCTTGTCATATGTACAGTATAGAAACAAGTTTCCCTGCCCAATGAAATTCTTACTTTTCCGCCCTGCGCCGGATGCCATGTGTAAAGAGAGCAGTAATGATAAATAAGCATTAAACTCTGTGCAATCTAAGGGGGTAATTATACAGAGGGGTATATTGCGTAGATTTATCTCGCAGTTGGGTTTCACATTCGTTATCAGGCCGTAGTAGAAAAAAAAGCTTAGCGAGACAAAAAACGGTTAGGGCCCCAGTTTGGCCATCGGGGGGCGCTGTCAGCACTAGATACGTATGGGCTGCAGACGGTAACCCTCTGGCTCACAAATGGCGTCTCCCTAGACTCAAGTCAGTCGATTACCCGCCGAGCAGCAGCAGAAGCGTTTGCAATGAGAACACGCCGCCCACGGATTCCTACAGAACATCGCTCGGCCTTTCGCCTCCAAGAATCTCTCAGCGAGTGTGTCGCCGGACGTTGCGCACTTTCTTTTCCTTCAACCGAAGGCGAGCCCACCGTTCCCAGGGACACAAACAATCCCGCTGCGAAGCCAAACAGCCTCGGTGGTGAAGTGTGAGCTGCCGCTTATTTTCCCTGCGCTCCCGGTGAGTGCTTCGGTGTCATTGCTGCACCAGGCCGCGATCAGCAGGAGCGGGTCAAATGTTTCCACGCGAACACAATGTGAACAGGAGGCATCACCCTGCCTGAGACCTCCCTCCTCCTCCGCCTCCTCCTCCTCCTCCTCTCTTCCTCTTCCTCCTCCTCCCGCCTTGGCTGCTTGCTTCTGTGGTCATCTCTTCGCTAATCCAATTCAGGAGATCATCGTTTCTGGTCCGTCCCGGTGGCTACAGCAGCAACACGGCGTTATCTCTCAACACCAGGTAAGCGTTTCGTTTATCAACGCAAACCGCAGATGCAGGAAAGCGAACGAGCCTCGACGTGAATCCAACGTCACTGTTACACCATCTGTCGGTGTTGTTTTGACCCTTATCGTTGTGGTCGTGTGAGCGTGTGCGTGCGATGACTACTTCAGTGGACGTTTGCAGTAAACGGTGACAAAGCGCAGGCAGTTGGAAGGCAACTCGTGCAGCGAGGGAGTTTAGTGTCTCCCACTCTGTCTCTCCTTTATGCAGAGCTGTTGTTATTGTTTACAATCTCAGCCACCATTGCCCTGACCAATCTGGTTTTCCAGCACCAGTATTCTGGCTGAACTTCCAAGATCAACACGCTCTCAGTGGATGGCCCCACTCAGCTCTCAAAGGTCACTCCGTACCCCCCAATGGTTCCATTTTAAGCAGTAAGAGCCCCCCTCCGTACACACACCTCCGTGTGCAGGCAGATTAGGCATGTCTGTGGAAAGCGTGCTAGGACAAAAACAAGTCTACTTCCTGGCGGAGCCTGCGACAGCCACCATCGCAGTAAATCCACTGCCAATGTACATTTGGACTGTGCTGCAGTGTTGCATAGGCAGAAATCATCCAGCCAACTTCTCGTGTTGCAGGTCTTATACCTGAGCTGGAAAAGTGAGATGCATTCTAACTTCTCCATTTGCCGATCTGAGATTGGGGAAAATGAATAAAACATATGTAATGGTCTACCAGGTTCCTCCTACCACAAATCCTGGCTGTCGAGATACCACATTGTGTCTCATTGATTCCCTCTTAAATTTCATGCATCGAAACCAATTAGAGGATGCTTTCACTTATACACCCTGGCAGGAACAATTGAGTTTGGTCTGTTTGTGATGTGATTCCCCGCACACCCCAGTTTGCAAGACATGAGACAAGAGACAGAGAGAGTCGTTGGTTCGGGTGAAAAGACATTTTAATGTGTAGGTGGAGGTGAGTTCACCATGCAGCTAGAGGGAATGATGTAATTTATGGTGTGTACCCGCCGGCCCACAAGGAATACACACTGATCGAACATGCACCTGGAAACGGCTCTGTACACGGGCACAGGGGAGTCATTAGCTCCCTGAAGGAATGGTTGTGTTTGGTGTTTGTGCACTTCTTTCGCATGAAATGCTCCCTGCCGTCAGCTGTGAAAGAATAGAGTTGACCTTGGCTGGGTTGCGATAAGGTTTGAACTAGAGATTTCCGATAATATCGGCATATTATCGGCCCGATATTAGCATAAAAATGTAATATCGGTATCGGATTTTTTGCTTTAAAACCGATAAAATAAAAACCGATAAAAGTAAAATAATGCATGCGTTACACCGAAATAGTGCCCATGCGCTCCTGTAGCGTTTACCGGCGCACACATCGGTATCGGCTGTTATCGGTATCGGTAAATCGAGCGTTGGTCAGTATCGGCATATCGGATATCGGTAAAAAAGCCAATATCGGACATCCCTAGTTTGAACCAAACCGATGTTTTCATTGGACTAGACGTTTTTACATGACTTCTTCTGACTCTGCGTTTTTCATGCCATGCATATGTTGTATGTGTATCCTGCTGTGTGTATGGATTTTAGCTACATGTTGATCCAGATCCCACATTAATAGATTGTGTCCATCATAAGTGAATATAGCATAAATCGTCTTAATGATGTATTGTTGGTCAAAAGAACTTTGCTCTTGAGGTGATTATGTTTTTCCACAAAACAAAGGCTGTCATGATTATGTAGGGGGTCAAACAAAGTATTCGTTCAATTTGTTCTCATCCACTCGCAAAGGATTTCAGAAGTTGAGGACACCTTGACAATTGTTGTCTGGTTGGTGGTTGTGTTTTCCACCTCTACCCTGGGGAGACCAAGATTTTCCCTTGGCCAGATGGGACATGTAATCTCCCCAGATATCCATATTAGATGCCTGATCCACCTCACATGACCCCTTTCTAAGCAAACAGATCAGGGGCTCCACTCCAAACTCCTTGATTCTCCATCTTGTTCCTCATAGGGGAACTTTCTTTTTCAGTAGAATGTATGATCACATTCTCTTGGTTCATTCAGAGCTGCTGACATCAAGAAGACAGATTCTGAAAATGGCATGTAGTGGGACAAAGCAATGATGGGACACTGAATTAAATGATAAACCAAAAGCGAGGGACAAAGAAAATTCGATATACACCCAGAGCTTTTACAACTTTGTGTTTTGTTTCTGTCCCATGCTCTTGGAGAGGAAGGTTTGTGAAGGCATTGCTGAGGCACAGTGATTAGGTAGAAGAAGCAAGTCTTCACTTTACTTGGGGAACTGCATTTTGCACGCACATATATTTACGTTTTGAAATTCAGAAATATACACAGACACAGATGGAATTCCTCCTCTACTTTTATATAATCCAAGCTCATGACACACCCAGCAGTGGGCTACCTCTGGTTCCCTAGCCAAGTCCTTTCGGACTAAGCCACTGCCACTCCTTGTTGAGATTGTTGGTGGAATGGCTGAAAAAGTTTTACAGATTGAAGTCACCGCACTTTCTTGTCATTGCTGAAATTGCAGTACCAGATACATTTTCATGTTATATCAAGAGTTGTATTGCACTGTGCCGTGTTGTGAGTTGTTATCTGGCCAGAAATTATGTAACACCATACTGAGATGTCTGTGCAGTGGATTATATTGCCAAACATTTTAAGCTACTGTAGTTTGAAAACACATCAGACTCGCCACAGTAAAATCACTTGAGTACTAAATGGCTCCTGAAAATTACATTCATCGCTCAGAGGAGCACTTGAGGTTGATGTGTTATGGCTTATATCCAGCTAAACGACGAGGAATGTGTTGAGACGAGATAGGGAGTCCTCAGAGGGCCCCTTTTCCTTGACCGTGGTTCTTTGCATTTTTGCATCATTCCAGACAGGTGCAGCAGGGAAAGCGAGACTCTTATCTATCAAGTGGAAAAAAAAGGACGGGTGAGCCGGGAGAGAACAGATCCTGGCTGTGTAACTCAAGGTCTCGCACAATTCAGAAATTTCCAATTCCAATTGACCTCAGTGAAAGCATTGAAATGTACAAAAAGAAGCAGAATGTAGCAATTCAGTCTGATACACTGAAACCTTTTTTTTTTTTTTTTTTTTACTTTGCTTGCTTGTTACATTCTCTCATTTACGTTATCTCCCCTAGAAACTGCAGCCTAGCACTTTGTTTAGAATCCTGAGCCTCTGCATCACATCTGTCAGGCAGCGACACCGTGATGTGATCATAGACCTTTCAAACACTAGCAAAGGTGAGACTTTTGTCTCCTGCACAGGGCTGTAGACATTGGAGGCAGTGGTTCATTTCTGGCTCAGAGGAGTTTTAGGTTTTGAGACCAGAGGGTTGTTGCTCCTATCCCCTCATGTTCAACAGGTCCAATGTCAAACTGTTCTTGAGCAAGACACTGAACCCTCTCATGCTCCCTGGATGCTTCACTGAGCAGTGCACTGCTCCTGAAATCATGGGAATGGGTCAGGTACGTAGAAGAACATTCCCCCAAACTTGTTTAAATGAAAAACACGTTTCTCTTGATCCAAAAACCAATAAAAAGGATTTGAGGAAGAGATACCAACTCTTCCACCCACTGCAGTTCAGTGAGGAGTGTTTGCCATACCTTTATTGAGCTTAGAGTGAATCAGATATCTATTCCCACCCTCTCCGTTTCAACAGCACAGCCATACACCTACACTGGTTACGAATAGTTTGCCTTGCGTAGCAAGTTCAGGCTTAATTCTCACACAAAAGTGATTCTTCTAAATGTTGAAAGTCATCTCAGGAGGAGATGAGTCAGGATAGTTGGTGCCAGGATTGAGGGGATGCTGCTGCACAGCGTTTGAAGGCACTGAGAACACGTCCTACTGCTCCAAGTAACACTTCGATACACCACCTCCACAGCAAGCCACGGGTTCTGGGGAAGGAGAGCGATAAGCTGAAGCAAACGTGGTCAAAAATAAACTGGTGTAATTTTGCCATAGCAACAGAGGTTGGTTTGAAGATGAGGATAGATATGAGACTTTGTATCAATTGTCCACACACACAATGAAAAAGTCAGGAATTCTCCAAATATTGTAGTGCCAATCACAATACATGACATTGCTTTTGCAATATGTGAATACGAATATGTGAGTTTTTAAACAACATTTTGCATCTCTGTAATGTCACATTCTCTCGCAATGTAGTCGTAGCCTGATCTCAAGTTTGGCTTGCCATTGTGTAGATAGCCAGATAGTCATTGGTCAAAGCAGTGTGATAAGCGGCATTCGCCTGAATTTTTCATAGTTGAAGGCTTATTTGTTCACTGTTGTTTCTTTGTATTTGGCTCACACTCTCTCAAGATGTGAACTTAAAGCTTGATCTGTTCGTTTTCCCAACTGGTTAACAATATGCGTACAATGGCAGTCTGTTTTGTTGCAGTCCTCTCTAATTCATATATATGTTATTACAATTAAGTCGAGTTAATTGAGTGACTCATTGTACATCTGCAGAATGCAGGTAAACATAGAGCTTAAGGCATTTTTTCTGCATTAACACCAGTAGGGTGCGTTGATTATTGGTTGTACTCCTTTCAAACCTGTTGAAATGAGATTGTCATTACTCCTCTCGAACCTCAGCCTCCTTGTTCCCACTCGAAGAGGGTTTTCATCCTTTGTGTGTGTATGTGACACGCCCAACAACAGGACGTCTGCGTGTTTCCTCTGCTGTGTTTTTTTTTTTTTTTGGCTTCCTCCCTCTTCTATCCCCTCATATGGGACCCAAGGAGTTGTCTATCCCTCTGTCTCTGTATCTCTCCCCCTCGTCTCTCCCTCTGTCACTTGCTCTCATTGTTCTTTCCCACTGTCTGACTGTGTGTATCTCAGCTTGGCTGCGTGGTTATACTGGATGGTGTCTCGGGTGGGTGTGCTAGAAAATTATGAGACCAAATGTGCCATCTACACTGAATTAGTCATCGCATGGCCTGGTGTGTGGAAGATTCGGGTAGGTGGTTGGGGGGCCAGCACGGGAGAATTATCATCGCTAGGTAATGAAGCGAAGTATGTTCGGCCCCAGAGAAAGAGGGAAAGAAATGGGAAGAATCAGAGTTTGTGTGTCTTCCTGCGATCCGGGTCTGGCACGCAAACCATTTGACATTGTGGAGTGTGCGCCTTCTTCACAACAACTGCTTTTTTGTCAACGTCGCCTATTGAGCAATTACTGCTGCCGCTTGCCTGCGTGCATGGTCGCGTCACTGCTGTCGACGTTACATGCAAATTACTCTGTTGGAATGAATCTCCGGCTCCCACTAAAGGTTCCATTGTCCCCTCTACTGGGAGAGAGTCATGCCACCACTCCAACAGAGTAACTTGATGCTATGGAGCAGGAGTGTCACACTCAAGTTCAAGGTGGGCCAAAATTGAATACTTGGACAAAGTTGCTGGCCAAACTCGATATGTGTCGAAAAATGGAGTGAAATTGTACATATTTTCCCTCTTTCAAAACCTTTTATTTAGTTTTTTTCCTCCTCCAACCACCTGTCTCTCTGCAATTTTGGGGTCTGTTTCTTAATTTCCGGTTTATCTCAGCGCATTTAATTAGACTTGTGCTTAGATGTAACAGACAAGCGTGACAGCACCTGCTCTATGTGACATCATAAAGTCATGCCAGCAGATGTTCAGTATCAGAGCAGGCAAAGTAACAGTTAACTGACTGTTGAACGATCAACATCCAACCTCAACAGGTGCAAACACAGACCAGGCAGACACATTTTCAGAGAAATAGTGGTTACGAATTTATATTATTTTAGATCAGGATGAAATAGCAAAACAAATTGTGACTGCAACGAAACTGCATATTTTCCAGGGATGTCCGATATTGGCTTTTTTGCTGATATCCGATATGCCGATATTGTCCAACTCTCAATTTACCGATACCGATAACAGCCGATTCCAATATGTGCGCCGGTAAACGCTTCAGGAGCGCATAGGCACTATTTCAGTGTAACGCAAGCATTATTGTATTTTTATTAGAGATGTTATTAGCATAAAAATGTAATATCGGTATCAGATTTTTTTGCTTTAAAACCGATAAATTAAAAACCGATAAAAATACAATAATGCTTGTACAATAGTGCCTATTCGCTCCTGAAGCGTTAACCGGCGCACATATCGGTATCGACTGTTATCGGTATCGGAAAATTGAGAGTTGGAAAATATCGGCAAATCGGATATCGGCAAAAAAGACAATATCGGACATCCCTAATTTTTATCGGATTTTATTTTATTGGTTTTAAAGCAAAAAAATCTGATACCGATATTACATTTGTATGCTAATATCGGGCCGATAATTTCGGTGGGCGGATATTATCAGACATCTCTCATATTTTCCAATCTTTTTGCCTTGTGTCCTGTTTATTTGGGGGCATGTATGATATATGACATAAATACATACCATATATAGATTATCATCATTATTATTTTTTATTTATTATTCTGATTATTATTGTTATTATATTTTTCATTCTAACATATAAGAACTCGGATGATACCAAGAGACAGGATGGCGTGCGTCAGACCAACCACTGGAGTGTTCCACCACACGCAGACATGGTTAGTGGCTGAGTTGTTAGGGTGATGGACATCAGATCTGTTATGCTCTGCACACTCGGGCTTGACCCCCATCCTTGTCAGCACTTCAGCCTCGAAACCAGGTCAGTCTGTGTCTTCAAAAACTAATCATCAAAAACAACTTTGAATTTCTTCTTTTTCCCTTTAAACTACGACAACTCACAGGGCTGGCTCAATTTTAAGGTCAGTTTTCTTAATTTCAGGTATATTACAGCACATTTGGTGAAACTTGACAAAGATGTAAAGGACGAGCGTGGCAGGCCTGCTCCTGTGATGTCATAAATACACACCAATGGCGGTTCAGAATCAGAGCAAGCCAAGTAACCACCCACAGAGTTGTACTTAAGTGTGTCACTACACTTCACTCAGCTCCATCTGGAGGATGTCTGGTGCGCTCTCGGCGTCAACCGCAAACGGATTACCGAGCAGTTCAAATCTGCATTTCTGGGCTTTGGGGTCGGCAAATCGCTGGGTCAACTTGGCGCTAAGTTCATTGTTTCACGGGGTCTTGTTATTGTTTTATTCTTTTGTCACTGCTATGGTGGCTGTGTGCACACGACAAATAGGTCTGTCCTCTACATTCATGAACACATCACCTGCCTTCCAACTGTCTTGACAGCTCCTGTTTTCCATCTTTCTTTTGGGGAAGAGTGGATGAAGTTTGTCTGCGGTAACTTGTAGCATAGATGCTAATGATTGTCAACAGAAAAGGAAGGGATGCTTTGTGGTCTAGACTGACATGCTAATGCACTAACAAAGCATTCTAGGCTTTGTGGAATCAATGGTGCATGAGCTACAGTATGTAGTGGCGTAGGGGCGCAAGTTTGACACCTGTGCAAGAGTTACTGCTGACAATGAAAAAATAAATCAGGAAATCTGATCTAATCTGATCTGACCTGACCCATTTTCAGTAATTTGCCCATGTTTTGCCTATGGATGTGTTTTCATTTTGGTTAGCTCTTCGAACATACCAGGGCAGGTACTGCACGCTTTGTCTTACTACTTGTTATTACATCTCGTTTTTTTGATTAGCTTGAAACTGTTCTGTTTATCTATCCAGGTACTGATACAATCAACAAATTGATGTTGATTTGGTCCAAATATGCCAATGTTGCCACTTCTAATTTCACAACAATTTTTCTTACATTTAGATAATGCTTGATTGGCAAGTGATTACCCCTTTTTGCAGTGTGTGCAAACACAGAGAAAGCTAACGAACACTGACAGTCTGAGAGCAGAGTGGTCTGTTGTCCCAGGTTTATTGGAACCTCTGCCAATAGATTTGGCGTCGTCGAGGAACACTTGTCATCTCTATTCACCTTTAAGGCAGTACTCTGAGTCAAGATGCAACTTGAAGGGTAAAGTAAACCCCTTATTGCCACTTAGAGCGTTGTTTGCAGCACATCACAACCTGGCAGGATGTGATTGTCACCTATGCACATACTTGGATGTGCTTTTTTTATTTATATATTGAGACTCCCTAGTCTGCTATGGGAGGCAACCTTTGCCCATGTTTTAATGGTATGGTGTCAATGTCACTGTCATCACAAGCAACATGCGTAGAGAGGAGACATGTCGGGTTTCAATCCTGATTCTGCGTTGAGTTTACATGTTTTCCCCACGCTAGCAGCCCATCAGTTTTTGCCCAACTGCGATCACTATTCATATTGCTGCCAAAATCTTGTAATGCGCAGTTCTTGGGAAGGATTCGTGCAATAACAAACAAAAGAATGTGTTTGTCTGTGTGCACGTTTTTCTGCTTGTTTTTACTCAGTTGCTTGTTTTTAAACAGTCCTAATATTTGACCTCTACATTCAGACCAGTGTGTGTTTTTGGGGCAGGCCTCTTCATATAAGAGAGTTCAGACATTTTGCAAGTACAGTGTATTCTCTCTGGA
>OMPJ01008826.1:0-23197 GCA_900312935.1 Carapus acus | reverse complement strand
TGAGTCGCACTGGTGTGCCAGGCCCAGTATCACTGTTGTAAGTGTGGTATTCAGCTCCCAAGCATTCTCTACACATAACTTGACAAAAGAGCGGGTGTCATCTGACCGAGGATGAAAATAGTGTCAGTGTCACTCACACCCTGGGCACGGAGCGCCTCTGTGGCCTGCTAATGATTTCAGGGCACATTGCACATTTGTTTCTGTAAGACACAAGTACGTAAGTCATCCCGCAAAGAGATCCACCCTGACACACTCAAACATGCCGACTTGTGTAAACACAGGCAATTAAGATTTTGGCATTGTTTCCTTTCACTTTTTGTTCTACCTCAGCAGCAAGCGTGAATGTGTTTCATTCAGCACCGGCTTGTAGAACAAAGGGATTATTTAATAAGTCTTGATCGGAGGGATGTTTCCTGTCATCCAGCAGTTTTCCTTCTGCGTGTAAAATCCAGGTTAACACGCACAATGACAGGGAAAAAAATGAACAAAAATGTATTTCATTACACCCCAGAGCCCAGGCGGCAGCAATCATAATTCTTTGAAAAGCAATATCTCTTTGGCCGTGCATCGGTGTGTTTTGAAGCTCTTGATAAGTTTTGAGAGCGTGTCATCGGGTATCATGAAGTTAATTAAACATCTTCATTATTGGCTGCCTTTGTTAAATTTTAATTCACAATTATTCTACTAGTCAGAAAATATGAATGACAACTTAATTTGATCCCTGTTTTACCTGGTAGTATATAAATTTTTCCTCCTTGACACGCAGTTACCGCATCTTTCTCTGTCATATCTTGAACAGAATCATCCACAAGAGGCAGATTTCTTCAGCCTTGCTCAGGGAGCCTCGGTCCACACGGCTCCAAGTGAGCTGCTGGACATTGCATAAACATCGTTGTAAATAGTAGACGTTGTAAATATTTCCCTTACATTGCTGCACGCACACACACACACACACACACACACACACACACACACACACACACATACACACACACACGCACACACACACACATATATATATATTTTGCGCTTGTTTTCAAAGAACACAAGTGTGTATGCTAACGTCTATTCTGTTTGTGTGATGTGTACGACAGTGCTGAGAATTTAGGACATAATCTAAAAATAGTTTATGTTGGACCTCCAATTGAGTGAAGTGTGTGTGTGTGTGTGTATGTGTTTGTGTTTGCGTGTATTCGTTCGTGTGTGTGTGTGTGTGTATGCGTGCATGTGTATGCTTGCATGAGTGTGGGCTCGTCTATGGCATCTCAGTAAACAAAGTCGACCACGAGAAGCTTTAATTGCCGTTTGAAACTAAGAATGCCAAACTACTGGACTAGAAATTAATTACCCCCTAACTGTGAGTTTTTATTTTGCACTTCTAGCCCCACCTTCACCTCCCCCAATTCCACTCCCACCCTCCCAAATTGTCGTGTAGCCTACTAAAACTGAAATTAAAATGCAGCGTACATCCAGCGGAAAGCAGAGCTCTTCCACACATTGGTTTGATGTTAACTAAGGAAATGCATTAACTGTACAAGCAGCTATTACCCCAAACAGGGAGTATTGGCTTGCCTCTTTTTGTAACGTTTGCCTAAAAGAATAAAAATCCCTTTCTCTCCCTCCTTGTGTATATCACATCTTATGGTTTAATTTCTGAGGAGCATCGCAGTGGCCCTCAATTTAAGATGAAATAAAGTTTGGCGCCTGCACTCGACACTTGGCTTCACTGCAAATTTTATGCATTCATGTGGATCCTATTAGTCTCTTTTTGTCCTTGTAGAGTCACACAACCATTAATTTACTGAATCACACAGAACCGCCATGATCACAGCACTCTGGGTTTTCTGCATGCGTCTTTTTATTTAACATAGATGAATAACTGTGAATGTTTTCAAGCATTGATTAGCTGATGAGTTCATATGTGACAGTTCAATTGCAGCCATCCCCCCAAAGGAAACAAACAAACAAGAAAAACGGTCTCCCTATATGTAAGGCACCTATTTAATTTTTGTGTGAAATTGTTTTAATTTATTACAGTGTGTGGACCTTAATGATAACCAACATCTGAGGGAAATTAAAAATTGAAATGAAGTCCACACACTTGTCCTGTCAAGTACTGATTCTTGCAGTAGCACAGGTGGAGTTTTCAGAAGCGATGAGAGCACACACACACACACACACACACACACACACACACACACACACACACACATTCCCTCTGAATTAAATGTATTTCATGTTCATAGTTTTGAAATCCAGTGGAGACTCCTTGGGTATTTTTCTTCATCATTTCTTTAGCAGTTTGCTCTGTACGACAACATTCCACCGTGATAATCACTGAGAATCATGCAGACATGTGAAAAAACATCAAGACTGACATATTTTTGTTGTTGTATCCAGTCCTAAGCGTCTGCCTCTTCAATTTTATCCGTTCTGACGGCCACGTGTAAGAACCGTCTCCCGTCTGCCTGAGCGGCAAAGTCAGGAGATGAGGGAGTGAAAAGTTAATTTTGCTATCCAAGCATTTAATGGTGGTAGTTCTTAAAAGTGACCTTGTGGGGTAGAGAGTGGAGCAGCACAGCAGCTCCTTCCAGCTGCACACATGGCATCCATCGGGGGCACAATCACGCACAGTCCCAACACCTCAGGCTCGGACATATGTTGAGTTTTATTTCATTCTTCTGACATTAATCCTATTCACCAGCTGTTCTGCCAGCTGCCACTCTCCGGCTTAAGGGGAGATTGCAGTTTTGGGGGCTCTGAGTACTGGTTTATCTTGGCTCTGCATCTCCTCCTCGCAAAGTTTTGATTGGATTTTTTCCTGTACCTCCTCCTACTTCCAGGTTTCTTGACTTGCTGGCTTCCCCGCTATCGTTCTCCCTCAAACGCTCATGTTTCCCCATCTCTCATTTGTGCAGATAAACGGGACTTGAGGTTGTAATATGACTTGAAGTTTTGCTATTTCTGGCCCCCAGCCTCAAAAAACCGAGGGTCTTTAACTCTGCAGATGCAGATGTGTTTATAAGATGTGCACTTAGTATTTCTCAGACATTACTTTCCCATAATGAGCGAGGCTTCTTCCACAGAGTAAAATACAGTAGCTGGAAGAACCCAGCGCATGTGTTGGCCCTTGAACTTCTCTCCTCAGTTTCTCTCCTCTCCTCCTCAGGAAAGCATTTCTGAGGAGTCACGGCACTGAAACCCTCATGTCCTACCTTTATCTGGCAGCATTTCCCTATAATTCGCCTGGACATGGCCTCAGCCTGTCCAGTTATGATTATTGACATATTGGAGCTGACATATTTCACATTTATGTGCATTGTCTGGAGTCATATCCCAGTGTTCTCAATGTCATTTCTGCAGAAGTACGGCCAGGCACTCAATGAGCAAGGGCTGCAATGAATTGATCATTGCTCACCGCTCACTTTAATAATTCAAGCCTGATTACCACCGAGTGCTGCAGTAAAATGGATTGGGAGAGGTCACATGCTGCTCGGCTCTTGAGGTGACGCCTCTTGGGGATAGTTAATTCATATATGCTTGATAGACACGTGTCCTATTTAGAGGGGTCAGGGTGCTGTGTGTGTACATGACTTTCCAGAATGGCCAGGTCACCACTGTGGGATTAGCACCTTGGTCAGTGTAGATAAAAGCCAGACTGGAGGGAGAAGTTCTTGGCCACTCAGGTTTAGCTTTGATACTGCTGCATCAGGGAAAAGAGAAAACAGCCCATCTAGTAAAAGGATGCTTGTTTTGTTTATTTGACTTTGAATTGTGCCATCACAGCTTCTGTGGGTTGAGGTTTGGAGTGTTAATATGTATAAGATTTAATTGCTAAAGTGACACTCAAAATTAAATGAATTTTTTTATGTGAACACGAAAGATTGAAATGCTAATAATCAACAACAAGACTTGACATTAGCTCCTCCAATTCAACAAAGTCGACAAAGTAGGGCCCTAAGATCCGTACAACATCTCATAGAGGATGGTTATTTGATGACCCTCTCTCTGTCTTTCTCTGTCTTTCTCCAACCTGATCCATCCGTACTGGTGAGGTCAAGAAAGTCACCATCATGACTGCTGTAGGAATATCTTGAAGACCTCCTTTGCGTTATTTGCAGGTTTTGATAACTTGAGTACAAGACAGAGCGTTTCGTCACATCCATCATCTGAGTTCCGCAATGTATTTCTAGCAAGTGTTTACAGAGCCATCGGGAAAGACTAACAGGTGACTAACAGAGATGTTCACCAAGTGGAATAATGATTAGGTGTCAATTAAAGAGAGCCCACCATGAGTTGCAGGTGCTCCACAATACACTGATATGTCTAGAGGAGTTGGACCTCTTTCTTGATGCGTGCCAGCAGTCGTAATTACACATTAGGGGACTGGAATTATTTAAGTACAGCAAAAAGTCCTGTGGAAACGGTGGAGCTTATTAAAACTGTTGACAAGGAGGAAAGGTAATTGCCTGAAAATGAGTGACAACGCACTGTTGTGCTCTGAGTGTCTTTTCCCCCTGGCTCCCTCTTTAGCGTTTGCATTGTGCAGCATCACCCGGGTGTGTAACCTATTGCGTTCCAATTGCTCCCTTGCAATTAGTGCCCTTTTTGTCCTCACTTCAATAACATCATGATTATGGAGACTTCAGGAGTATTTGCAGCATCCAACAGCTGTTGTCTCAGGGACTACCGGCTGAATGACAAAAACATGTTTTCTCTTGGCGTTTCACTTCCTTGCCTGCCTCTTGTAATTATTATGTTTTATTTGGTGTGATGATGGGGTCTTGTTTTTAGTGTGTCTGTGATTAAGATATTCAAAGGACTCCCTCAAGTGTGTCACAGTCATTTTCTTTTTTATCAATCTCGACTTTTGATTTGTTTCCCGTGTGGCACAGAGTGGATGGGAAATTAGACGTTAGCCTATCATTGTCAAACCAAGACTCCCAAGAGGTTTAATCCTGACATGCAAATTTATGCCTGAATTAGAAAACATAGTATATTTTATCCTGAATGTAGTACAAATGTGAAGCGGAAATGCTTTCTGTGCCATTTAAGACATTCAAGCAAGCAAAGCTTTAGTTTGGGCAAATTGGACATACTTTCACATGTTGAATCAAGGCATAAATGATATTACCGACAAAGTATGCAGCACAAAGACCATATGGAGCCGACCAATGAATGCATCACGTGATGCTGTATCCACCACAGACTTAATTTTCCAAGTTGAATGTTTCAAACATATTCCATCAGCGAAAGTAAAGTCAGAATTCACATTTGACACGCAGCAAAACTCACACGTACGGTACACTACTCACTCAAAACACCGCATGTTTCACCTCACAGATCTTTAGCATTCTACGATGTACTGCCATCGATGGCACGAAATATTGACACTGAACTCCCCACATACCGCAAACAGCCCAGGTTTTGTGTGGGCTATGTGCTCAGTTACGAGACAAGTGTTTAAGTCCCGTCAGGAATTTTCATTTATTTGTCCAGTTATTCAGTCACTAAGAAACACAGAGTCTAAAACAATTAATTGAGAAAACGCACCGATTCTTTTGACCGACCAAAGACATGTTAGTATTTCCGATTTTTTCTTAGCACTTGACCTCACTGCTGCTCCCTTACACATCCCTCCATATGTTTGCTTTAGTTATCCGTATGACTAATTGCTCTATTTAAATCTGTTAAGTCCACTCTGCTCCGTTCCACCGACCCACATCCTGCAGGACCAGCCAACATTGTTTCGCCGCTTGGCTCATTTTATTAAGCCACAGCTTTCAGAGGAGGAAATTATTTATATAGTCAGTGTCAGCTGATTATTGATTTGGTAATTACACATTTTCTCTGGAGGCTACAACAACTGATATACAAGGCCAATGCTAAAGGGGAGGGCTCAGTCTGTTAGCCATGACTTATGGCTAATTTGAATCCCTCAGATTAGCCTTTTTTCTCTGCCAGTGGCCTTTCAGCAAAACAAACACTCCAAACCAGTATCATCTTCCTCCCCAGGAGAGCTGCACACAGCTGCACACAACACAGCAGTACAACAGGAAATGGTGGCGTTCGTGATTCTAGCCTATTGCATTTGTTAAAAGTCTGTGGAAACATGAGGCTGCTATATATATAGCATGAAAAATTCTGCTGATGAATCACTGAATGATTGGGACAGGCATTTTTCTTTTTTTATGCAGCAGGTTTGTTACCTATGCATTGAACTTGAGGAGGCATTTGAAAGTTACACAAGTGCCATTAATTTTTAACATCTTTTTTATTAGTCAGTTTGAACTGACATGATCTGATTTGTGTGATTTGAGAGTAGTTTGTTCCACTCAGTGATTTGAATTTATTTGTGATCATTTGACTAAATTGCTCTATTTAGCATTAATACCAAAAGCGTAAATCAGCACTTTCCAGTAGCTTTGTACCACAGCCATATGCAATCCCAGCAAATTAGGAGTCAGATCAATAAAACGGAATTTCTTCGAGTGTGAATTGTGCACTATAAATCAAGATAATGATTGGACTTGTAAAAGTCTGACATGTGTTTCTCGTCCAGATCCATCACAGTCCACCACGCGCCACTGACTGAGTTGAGTCCAGCAGTTCCTCCTCTGTGGTTGATACTGAGCTTGATGGTATGCCTATGTTTTGATTCACAATCAGATCAGATCCAAGATTGTCATAGCAACACCATATAGTATGAGGTGTAATAATGCCCCCCACCCCCACCCTCCTACTCACATCAATAAGAATACTGTCATCAGGACGTACAGAGATACCAGCACTGATATCAGTTTATGTACTGAATTTTGGAGTCATAAAGTAGTGATTACATGTGTTCTCCTCTGTGGGGCACTTTGAAATCTTCCGGAAAGTTGGGATTAAAGTCAGGGCATTTCTCCAGCCGTGCAGCATCAAACCAAGAGAGAGGAGACAATGAGACTCAGACAGGCTTAGCAGTCCAGAAACCCTTCCGCTCTCAATGGGAACATATCTTGGACACATACTCCAGGAGTTTTGTCGTGTATGTTGCTATCTGTGGTAGCTGCAGAGTGGAAGGAACCCGTGCCAGGCAAGGGTCCACAGGGGCCATTGGAATCGCTGGGGCTGGAGGAAGTTGGTCTGGGTCCAGTGGGGCGATCCGGGCTTGGTGACAAGCCAAGCTGTCTACTGCAGGGACGCTGGGAAAATGTAAATAAGAGCCTGATAAGGGCTATTGTTTTCATTCCATTCTCATCCCGGCTGAATGGCCTGCTCCCCAGTCGCACAGCATTTTATCTCGGGAGGAGGAGGGAAAAGCCAAAGGAGGGTGGGGGATGGGTGGGGTTGCAGGGTGTAAGAGATTTAAGAGTCCCCAAAGGAAAATATAAATATACTCGCTGGACTTGTCTCTTGTTAAAGCTAATTCCCCAGGAAGTGATGTCCTACTTTGAGAGAGAAGAGATGTCACAAAACTTTGCTTAAAACATCACAAAGTCCTCACTTCTTGCATTGCTGAGGCTATATACAGTGAAATCACTCCTGTCCAAATTATCAATGTATTTAGCATTTGATATTTTCTATATTTACCTGACAATAATAAATCTTTTGATACCAAGCAGTGTTTCCACTGGCATCAACAGGGTCTCCAGAGAAGACAGGCACGGATTTTAGCAACTTGAAAAGCATTCCTATCATCAATCTAAATTCTTCCAAATAATAGGCTGTAGGGGGAGTCTGTGAAAAAGACAGATATCTGACTCATTTATGGTTTTTCATCAGCACGCCTGCGCTGAAGTTGTGTTCCTTTCACGAGATCCATTTTTGGTTGCCTGTTTTGTCCATGGCTGTTCGAACACTGAAAGGTGTTTGAGTTATTTTATGGGCTAATCCGGGTCATTATTCACCTCTCCCAGGTGGAAGGCAGGGAGGACAGCAGTGCATTCCAGCTGTAGTCTCTCCTGGTGGAGGACTTGGCAGGTCGTGTCTGGCCCAGCGGAGGGGATGGAGAAGTGAGGGAGCGGCAGCTCTCCTGGGAGGGAGGTGGAAGGGAGGGGGAGGACTGGAGTAGAATGGAAGCTGGCACCAAATTATCTCCAACAGTTGGTGCATTCCTTAATGATCAAGTACGAGAGCCAGCATCTGTGATGAAAGTGTGTGTGCGTGTGTGTGTGTGTGTGTGGGGAGAGAGAGAGAGAGAGAGAGAGAGAGACAGACAGCGAGGGAGAGAGAGAGAAAGAAAGACAGAGAGGGAGAGAGAAAGAGAGGGAGAGAGGGACAGAGAGAGAGAGGGGGGAGGGAGAGAGGGAGAGAGAAGGCGAGTTAGCATGTGTGCACATATTAACATATGTTCCTCGTGTTTGTTTAAGTCCCCCATACGTTGATTTCTAAGTAGCCTTTTCTGTGCCTGAGGGGGCTAATGTCATATGTTGTTGTCGTTTTTTTTTTCAGCGTATGTTATCTGAGGGAGTTTGTTGTTTGAGGGGAGGAAGCCGTGTCACCCAGGGGTGAGATGGGAAGAAGAAGTGATGCACTGCTCACTCCCCTTGCCCTGAACTCTTGTCTTGTGATCTGTGATCTTTCTTTCTTTTTTCTTTTTTTTTGCCATACAGGGAGTTAACAACCACAAACAAGCCACCACACACACACTATGTTTTCTCTCCCCCTCTCTGTGGGTCAAGGGGACAAACTGTGAGTTGGGAATTGGAAAGTCAATAAAGCAGAAGTAATGTTATAATGACCCTGAGCTGTAGATGTCCTGTCGACCTCCATCACATTGGAGGAAGTGGACAATCAAACAAAATGGCTACTCTGCTTGATCTCTCTCAAAGCCATCCTTAAACAGGGGATGCACGAACCAGTGACCCCAAGTTCCTCCCTGTTTCGTCTGAAGTCTGTGTTTGTCAAAGGCAGCCATAGTGTTTGGTTTGTGGATCGGAGAGTCGCTGATGATACAGCGGACTAGAGGACAGAGGAAACAACATTTGTTTACAATCTGAAGTGTGTGAATTTCCTGTGCATGATGTTGGTGTCTAGAAAAGTAGAGAGAGGGAGAGTCTGCATGGACTGTCTCCCTGGGCTCTCTTTGTTTCAGTTTGGGAAGATTGAATAGCCACAGTATACACCAATAAGTCCCAAAAGAATGAGAAATTCTTGAATAGTTAGAAGATAAGATACCTTCAGGAGCAAGCGTAGCTCCTCTGTATCAAGAAGAGGATCAACAGTTGTGCTTTGAGAATCTTCCCTTTGTACGCTTGATTTTGGGGGCGGTTTACGGTGGAGCGAGTTGCTCAAGGTAGAGGGCTCGAGGCTCTGCGGTGCTGTGAGTATTAGATGGGAACATGCTGACCCTGCAGCGGTGCAGGGATGGCGGAGGCCTGGGTCAGTCAGCCCAGTATGTTCTTTATCAACCACCCTAGCGACAGCATGGCAGATTACAGCCGTTGCTCCTCTGATTCATTGTCAGATGGACAAATGTTAATTGTTTTCATCATTGGCAGCTACACACCCGCTCTGACCTACCCTGTCTCACTCCTAAATGTGCGTCTTTACCTTACACTATCCTCACAATGTCTGCCTCTCTCCTTCCTGCTCTCTCATCCCATCTCTCACTTGTCAGCCTCTCATCCTCTAAAGGGCCTTGCAGTGTAGAGACACAAGAAAAATTTATTTTTTCTTGAGATCCGCTGAATTTATTTTCCTTCTCTCCCCAGAGTCCTCATGCATGGACAAACTCCTTTCTAAAGACTGGAAAGAGAAGATGGAGAGGCTCAACACCAGTGAACTCCTGGCAGAAGTGAAAGGTAACAAACGCACAGAAATTCAACATAGCACCAAAAAAAAAGGCATTCATCATGTTAACAAGTCCCCCATTCCTGTCAGACAAACAAAATCTATGGATAATCTCTGAAATAGCCCTCTAGTTTGAAATAAAACAAAGGCCTTTGGCTGCCCTCCTCCAATCATTTTTCCCTTATCTTTTGTTGGAATGCCAAGCTCTGTCCAAATTTCTGTCTGCAAAATTCCAACCTACCAGATCCATTCATTTTGTCAGTTCTTTTCTGTTTTGAGATTGTTACCCTTTACCCTTCCCTCCCCCCATAAGGCAATCTTGATTTTCGCTCCTCTCCTCCTGGCACATATAGTGTCCTCATGCCACTGAGGTGATTGCCGAACCCAAAGCGTGCATGATGTAAATAGAGCATGGGCGAGGAGACTGGCGCTGGTCTCCTCTTCTCCTGCCTGCGTGCGAGCGGAATGTCTCGGCCCTGTCGGGGAACGCCCTGCACGGCGTATCGAGCGCAGCACGGCAAATCTCCGCTCAGCACTCCCCCAAAATCTCTTGTTTATGACAGGAGGAAGGTGGGCCCTGGAATGGGCAGGGCTACTGCTTTAGTCCTTAGCACTGACTGTTACTGAGAGCTGGAGTGTTTATACAGCTCTGGGAAGCACAATACCAGCTGTCTGATAACACTAAGCTGTCACTGACTCTGGCGCTTTCTCTCTTTAATTCCTTTCATCACTCAACATACTCTCCCTTACTCTTGTCTCCTGGATACCACATTAAGAATATCAATTCGCCGGATTCCTGCTGTCACTTGCTGGTATGATCTGAATTCATGGGCACCTGTGAGCAGTGCTCATTCAAGCTGTCGTGCTCATAATATTGATAATTTACCTAATTGTTTTTTCTAATGACCAGTGGTTGACATGCATAAATAACATCTGACTCCAGTTTTAATTATTGAATTACACTTTCTTGACGTGTTGAGGAATGGAGAAAACCTATCGAATGTTCTAATAACTATATACGTTGGCAATAACCTTAATGAAATGAGGGATAAATCAACGTGGAGAATACTAGATTCATTGTACCTGCCCTAATATATGCCACTGTAGATCAAAGTGCAGTGGATAAAATGTTTAAAATGATTTAGCCTTTTGAAAGCTGGCCTATTAAATTACAGGGCATTTCTTGTGTTTGATGAATGAGAACGCTAAGGTTACTTGGTCGGTCTATAAACAGATAGGGAGTGTGATAATAAACACTATGGCCTCTGTCTGTCCACGCGCTCACAGACGGTCTATTCCCCACTGTTAGCAGCAGAAATGTTTCTGCTATCACACTGGCAGCCTTAGATTTTTAATTAGCATGCCATTTCATATGACTGTAGACATTTCAAAGAGCCGCTTTGTGCTCCCCCTTACAAATGTCTCTCTCTCCGTGTGTTTGATGTCAGCCCGATGTAAATACAGGCAATTAAAAAGAAGCCCATGGTTCGAGACACGCAAGGTCCGCCTAATTAAAACACAAACAAAGGTGCCTCGCTGAAAACACCTCAAGACCCTAAAGTGCTATGATGAATCAGAAATTCTAATGATTGTTTGGTTAAAAAATCGGCACAAAAGGCAAATATTCCTGTAAATTAAAAACGATTGCATGGCCTTGTTTGTCCCAGACTGCATCATTTTGCAACCCGTTAACCAATAATGAGCTCCATGCAGGGTGCAACCTTGTGACGCGGCACCTTCAGCTGCGAACAATGACGAGGAGAAAACAAATCGTGGCTAAAAAATATGTAATTCTTTTTCATGTTGACATGACAAGACAAACCCCCAGTAAATTTGTCTGTGCAAAAGATAATGTCATGATAATCATAGGGGAGTGAAAAGGGTAACAGGCAGCAAATTAAATTTGGAGTCATTTAAGGGTAACTTCAAAGAAATGAAATGAAATGAAATGTGTTATTTTGCAGTAACAAAAAAATTAAAAGTAAGTATTTAAAAGTAAAATTTAAAAAATTAGAAATTAAATTAAAATTGTCTCTCATAGCATCTCCACCAGGTGAAGATAGGGGGACAATTCTGCTGGTTTGCAGTAATATAGAAAATGCTCCTGATTCTCTGCAACTTTGTTTTTGAAACATCAACACCTGAATTTTTCAAGTGTCCAGCAGGTCAAAACTATGCGTTATTATCAGCCATATCATTGTTGTTATTTTAAACATCAGTAACCCTTGTGGAATTTCGCTGGTACATCCTACGCAAACAATCAACTTTATCTCTTGCTTAGAAAAACAATATCTGTGCTAGAATATAACCTGCGGCTTCAGCCATGAAAGCAAAGACATTCTTTGACTGCAATTGTGTTCAAACATGCCCAGAATACTTTGGCTGGATGATCACGCCAGTGCAGCACACAAAACAATGATATCAACATCTGACTTGCCTTTCAAAGTAAGCCAACCGCTTGGCTCTTTGTGAGAACACGTGTAATTACAACATATTGTCATGTTGCTTTTCTCAACATATTGTGGTGTTTGAGAGGTGAGGACACTTCCTAGCAGAAACAAATGTTGTAATCCAATATGGTGCCGCACTTAAGCCACACATGGAGAATGGGGGTTATTAAGGGTTAATGATATCAAATCCCCCACCTGCTTTTTGTATGCTGCAATGGCTTAGCATCAGCACGAGCAGGTGAAAAGGAGTTTTAGAAGGCGCATTAGCGGCAGATTTCTTTTCACAAGCCAATTCCAGAGGTAACTGTTTGTTTTCATACCTCAGCTTAGCTGTCAGTCTGCAGGAACGGTGAGATGAAATCTCCCAAACAAAACCACAGAGCAAGAAAGGGAGGCCGGCTGGAGTGGCTCCAAACCACAGAGAGTAGCAGAAAATGTGTGTGTGTGTGTGTGTGTGTGTGTGTGTGTGTGTGTGTGTGTGTGTGTGTGTATGTGTGTGTGTGTGAAAGAGAGAGAGAGAGAGATAGAGAGAGAGAGAACTTATGGATGATCAAAAGATTGTACTTACTGTTGTACAGTAAATACTAATATTCGGAAGTGTCATCGCTAAAATATACACATTTGATTGATTCTGTATAATTGATGTTACTTAGATGAATTATAGTTTTGTAAAGATTTTTTCTTTTCAAATTTTAAACGACAGTCAAACTTCCCCCCCTGCACATGTCCATTAAAGGAAACCTCACAAGAATTTGCTCAAGCTTCAGATGATTTTTCTAGAGATACAAGAGATACATGCCGTCCTTTATCACCTAGAATTATGGAGAAAAATTCTAAGTATAGCACAACCTTACACTCCAGCTCAAAAACGGGGACTCCCCAAATTCTGATGGGAAAAGAAAATTCTGAGTTTTTGCACTGTAACAATCGATTGCAAATGCTGTGAACATGACAGTAGCGGGCACATCGCGGACTGTCCTGTGGCAGGCAGATAAGTGGAAGCTCCCCGGGAAGTGAGGATGGAACAGGGCAGTGGCTTAAAATGATTTGACGGTGGCCCTACCTGGGTTGGCTGCAGTCCTTTGACAGAAAGGAGTCCACTGTGTGGACACAGAGCACATATTGTCTAGCCGTTTGGGTAAGCCTCAATACGTGATTATTCCCAGCAAAATGACATTTTCTCCTCTTTAGACCGAAAGGTTTCCAGAAAACCAGACTTTTGCTTCCCAATGGACATGAACAAGGAAGAATCAGTCCTTACAATCCCACTTGTGCAGAAAAATACATATAGATTTTTCGGTACATATGTATAGGCCTATGCAAGCAGTGGACTCAGCTACACCCCCCTACCTCCCTCACCCTTCCCCATACCCCTCTCCCACTCACACACACTCATACACTCGGCCAGTGATTGAGTCAGTTGCACTTCTGCACAAACAACACAAAACATTATCTGTCCAGTAGCTCCAGTCAAAAATGCCTCAGTTAGCAATTTCTCCACAACACAGTCAACTGTTGGCCCTGTGCACTCAGGTGAAATATGAGCCATAGTAATTCATTATTCCTCAGGCCACATTTGCCAGATGAATGTACGAGAGTGTTGGACTGTGTGTTTTTCTCCTCTAATGAATTGAGGAATTTAGTTTGTGGCACTGGAGGTAAAAGGGAAGTGCTGTCCTCATGTTTGCTTGTGCAAATGTGTGTATGTGTGTTAGACCTGGATAGAATTTTCTGTTTGTATGCTGAATTATACACTCAGTCTGTCACAGTTTGTTTAACTAACAATTTTTATAATTGTGTACCACTTTTAATGAATAAACTGGAACAGTTTAATGCAGAAAAGCCATTTCCCTCTTAGATTCATAAGGTAAATAATATGTATGTATAAAAAAAAAGAAGTACTATGACAGAGATGTTATTGAAAACTGGCTGTGTGTGGGAAAGGTAGTTAACGAAGGCTCAAACATTTTTTTGTTTCTTACTTGAATCAGACGCCGTTTGTTTTACGCTAACGCATCAAGACATTGTGGAGTACATGTCAAAGATATCATTGAGTCTTTAGAGGTGAAACTGCTTTAACCTGGGTTTGTTTTGGTTTCTTCCTGACCTGACTCGTAGTCCATTTATCCGTAATAATTCCTTTATATTCCCAGTCATCCAAATTAAAAATGCCATTGATGAGGGAAATACATTTGCCCTGTAATTTCAGAAACCAGATTCTCCATATTATCAAGCCGACATACACGCTGGTGTGTGATCACTCTTCAGCCACTCTGTGGCTTTGGAAGCTGTGTTCCCCTGACCTCACCTGTGACCTTGATCTTACAAGTTATACCATTTTTACTCACACCATCCTTTTTACATTTTATGTGTGAATTTGGTTGTTTGAGATTTTCACAGTTGTTCACAGGGGACTTTCCTTAAACTGGTAAGGTTTATCATCAGTTACCTGAATGCGACCCAGAGTAAACTATGCATGCTAGACATCAGTCAAACAAAGGCTTGAAAGTGTATTGCGAGAGCTTTTGTGGTGCAGTCCAAGGCAACAAGCACATCCAATTCACTGGTCTATTGTAAAGATCGGAATAAATGTTTGTGAAAAGAGTGGAAAAAGCATCCTTTTTATTTGGCCTCAAGGTTTTGTCGACAGTAAGCTGTTGCCTTGTTGACGCTATCACGGGGTTTAAGTGTTTTGTACGAGACCTTGGGTCTTCTATATGATTATAGATGCAGAGGTCAGATTCCTCAGAATAAAGGCCACAGGGGATGAATAGAGACTTAGAGGAAGCATTCTTTGTTTTTATGTAGTGCTGCTTGCTCTGATCTGTTTGTACCCTGTGCCCTATTAACAACACAGGTAGTACCACAGTGGTCAGTTCCATACCTTGATGCTTGATGCTCTTTATTATAGTCAGAGTAGAATATTACAACAGTAAAAAAGGTAAAATAGAAATCGGAATGTGTTTGTCATTGTCAGGTCAAGGCTTTGATGAAGCATCTCATCCAGTGTGCTGGATAGACACAAGTGCTTGAGCCACAAGATTAGTGTAATTCTGCAGAGCGATGCTTCCATCATCCACATATTAGACTCAATCAGTTTTAAGCATGAACAGCTGACCCACAACTCATGAAGTGCTCGTTCATTAATTGCCTCTCAAGGCCGGTCAAGTAGATAAATAAACAAACAAGTAAATCAGTGGCCACCGCTTTTGAAAATGTTTTAATGCTTTAAGCTTGACTTAGAATCACACCTGTCAACACAACCATTGGGACACAATCATCCAGTAACATCATTTGTGATAACACAGGTCACAGAGGGAGACAAGATTCACTTAACTAATCCTCTGAAGAGGAAATTACATAGTTTTAACTCTAACAAACACACATGGAAGTGTGCATACCATGTCATGCAGTAAGGGAGGGTCTCAAGCGTGAGGGGGCTGCCCATTCTGAAAGCAACCCTGAGCCGGACACGGGTTGGGTGTCGTGCTCATGGGTGCTCAGGAGGCAAACTGCAGTCCCTCCAGTCACTAGTCCAACCTCCAGTCTCTTCTGTTGTCACCGGGACTTGAACAGGCCACCTTCCAGTCCCCCTGCAAGGTCCCTTACCGAGGTAAGGTAAGGCTAAGGTCCCTTAGCTACTGCTGTTCCCAAGAGGAGTTGTCTAAAGTTTGGAATTCCCATGGTTTAGACAACAAACCATGTCACTGACTGTTACTTCTGCACTATCGATGTGACCATTGATGTGACCGGCATGAGCAGAAAGAACTGATGCAGCCTCAAGTATGCTCATCTTGAATCAGCAAGCCGTCTGGTAGCTCACTGTGATTAAATTTCAGTACCTTTCTTTGGAGAACTTGTTATCAGCGACGAAGATTCCTCCGTTTGATTAATACATTCTTTTATAAAACAATAAAAAAGATTCTCCCCTAAAACCTTTTTTGGATGAGAAATATAACAAAAATCAACTGATATGTCACAAAAATGCTATCAGTTTTGTCAGAGGATTAGATTTTTCGAAATTAAATTGGCACAAAAACCTGACCTGATAGACAAAAGTGGGTGTCATTGTTGGATTCAGCACTGCAAAATTGGTCCTAATTTAGTAAAGAAACGTAGACAATTTTCAATTTTTGTTTTTTTCTGTAACCCAGTGTAATATTTGCCGCCACAGATTTCGTCATTGATTGCCTCAGTATATGCAAAAGTCATGCACTTGATGGTGATACATAGAACACAGGTGCGTTCGTTCACCCATCATACCTCAGTGGCAGAGTCCCCTTTTTCAATCAGTATTTTATTGTCTTTTTCAGTTATTATTATGTCATACTCATAAATCATTTGTCAGTTTATCAGTTCTTTTCAATGTCAATTTTAACATGCACACTAACATATGGCATTATGTGGCCGCACTCAGGACAGTGGCACATTCAGTGATCACGTCACCTACACTGAAGTACGAACGAGACGCAAGAGAACTAATGCTATTAGTTCAAATCTGCGAAAGAAACAGTTTTTGCTGTTTTCACATGTGAAAAAAAGAATTGTTGTCAAATGTGCGGTTAAACAGCTCTCTCTTCAACCTCACCGCGTGTAACTGGGTGTAAACGATAGCATCAGGCGATAATGCCATCAGAGAGCTTGAACGCTCTGCCAGTGGATGAGATGTGTTAGCGAGTCATTTCTCATGCTTGTTAATGCTGATTTACTGCCAAATTAACAGCTTTTATATCATGACAGGGGCAGCAAGCCAGGTAAAACAGCTGTTGTGCATATTGTCTTAGATGTGGGACATGGAGACACTGGAGACACACATGGCTGTCGGAACGACTGCATACATGCCAATTTAGAGCAAATGACATTGCGGCGGTAACGACAACTTAGCACTCGTGTTTTCTCTTTTGTGCTGATATTTCATGAGCGAAGGATGAAATGTTTTGCTTGGATGGACTTTGTTTTTCACCAAAGAGCTGTTTCTATCCTAGTCTTCATATTTGCATGCAGTGCAGTATTGACAGGGTCAGATGGTCACCGTTTATGTCAGTCCTGGAAATGCTGAAAAGCCCTGAGCTTGATGCACCCATTGTGGCTCAGAATGGACGAACTTCTGTAAAAGTCTCTGTGTGTGTGTTGGAGGGCAAATGAGAAAGCAAGTTTTAGCAGTCTTGATTTCTTAAGAATGGGCTCCGGTGTGTGCAAGAATCCACAATTGCCAACTGACGGAGAGACAAAGCAATTCCAGTCCTCAGGCACTAAAAAAGTCATTCAGATCTGTTCATAATGGCTCAGCTGTCCTAACCAAAGGACGAGAGGAGAATGGGGTGCCTTGTGATTTTCCCCCTTTTCACCCCCTGTCCTCCCTCACTTTTCTTCTTTTTTTTTGTTCCTGCATCTTTTATCTGTGTTATTCACACGGGACTCTTCAAAGTAACAAGCCTTCTTCTTTTTTAGTCCGGTACTGGACTTGGAACCCAAATTAGAGACTGCTTGATTAGAGCAGGGAGGAGGGAGCCAAGAGAGAGGGAGATGTGGGTATTGGACAGAACAAATCGCACCCCTACAAAGTGCCTTTTATCTAAAGACCCCAAGGCTCAAATACCCCATCCCTCCCCAAGCAACCGCGACTCTTCTTGTTTTCCACTTATCATTTATTTAGTCACACGTTCATGTTTTCTGCCCTACTTTGTGACGTTTAAAAGAGGAGGAATCTCAAAAGGTGAAAACTGAATGGGCTGTTACCACACAACAACAATTTTGCCGTCTCCCTCCCCGCGTGTCATTCTGGAATCCTGCAAGCTAATGCGGTGGCCCTGAGAAGAAAACAACAAAGTGCCAACACATCTTGACCACTCACCCCACGGATCTTTGGGGGCTTCAAAGACCTACGAGTCGGTCCCATGTTGTCCCGCTGAACTTCACTCTATTTACAGGGGTGGAGGATGGGTGGTGGTGGTGGTGGTGATGGTGAGGGGGGTGTCAAATCATGTTAGATCTGGGCCCTCTGCTGGGGTTTACGAAGCGCCAAAACATCTCCAGCCTGTCTGCGTGCCATCGGAAGTGCGATGAGAGGAGTCTCGTTAACGGGCAAAACTCGGCCTCAACGCTGTTAAAAGCCATGCAATATGCAGGAAACAGCCTCTTTTGTCAGCAGGCTGCTCACAGACAGACCACGACTCTACCCCTCTGCACAAGCCTATAAAACTTTTATCCGCATTTTAAAACCGATCCATAATTCAGTGGTTGAAAGAAAAGAGATGTTTACACCACACAAACAACACAAAAACTTGTTGAATTTTTTTTTACCTTTCTTTCTGCCCCTGCTTTGCTTGAAAAGGCATAATGTTTAAATTGAAGGCGGCCTTTCCGAGATGTAAAGCCTAATTAACTGTGAAAGATTAAAAATGATGATTAACAAAGGTCCAAGAGTCAGGCAGTTCAGTGAACCTTGTGGACGTCCCACAATTCGGCTCAGTGTCAAAACAATGGCCCCTCTGTTGGTATTCTCTAAGTGTTTAGAAGGGATCACACTCCACACGCATCCTCCAGAACAGCCCACTGCATCCACTCAATGTGGGCTTCAGCACCCTTGTGTGGACAAACACAAGTGCAACAGATGCACGTGTCACATGATGCACAAAAAAACAAAACAAATAACAAACATTACAGTAGTTTGTCTCCATCTGAAGTAGCTTTCAATATTCATATCCTGAAGTAGAGAATGATGATCACATACAGTGTAATTAGTGAGGAGGCTGTCATTCAAGACCAGATGTTTGCAACTGCTCAAAGCCTCCGGACTCATCCCACTCAGACAGGATGGCTCTTATCTCTACTCTGCCTCAGCAGCAAGAGGCACATACCTTTCTTTCTCTCTGTCTGTCTTTCTGTCTCTAACCTCTTGTCTTTTATCCCTATGATATTGTGATGATTTATCACACAGTATCTGATATGTCTTGCTTGTGACCTGTCTAATACAGCTCCTTCATGGACAAAGTCATAGGTTAATAAAATTGCTGTTGAATGTACCAAATTTACAGATAAGCCATTCACAAAAAGTGTAGTCGGGTTAATAATAAGTCAATTCAACCCTTGGAAACTGCATGCACCCTCGATGAATAGCTGCTTTTAGGTGCTTTTTTTTCCCTGAGGAGGATAAACGGAGAATTGCAGCTCTCTTCCATTGCAGCAGGCAGCGGAGGCGAACCGAGGTTCAGACAAGCCTGCCAGTAAATTGCTCTGAATGGGTTCTGGAGGTTGACAGGCCCTATTAAGACAAACGGCTTCCTCATCGGAGAGATAAAATAAATCAGGTGTTTAGTCAAATTAAAATAGTTTCAGTGGAGAGGGCCCCTGGGAGCTCTCTGGGAAACTCAAGACAGATGTGGCCAGAGAAGAGAGGAAGACACCCAGGAAAGAATTCAGCTCCTGCTGGCCCCAAGCCAGACCTCGATGCACTGTTATCTGGTTCTCCGCGTACCGCCCCTCTCATTCTCTCCCCCTCCTTCTCTCCCTTGTCCCCCCGTCGATTTTCCCTACGTCTTTTTTTTGTGTCGCGTTTGGCCAGATCAGCTTGTCACCCAGAAGTGCAGAGGGAGAGTGAGTTACTGTCCAGCCTCTCAGTGGCAATTATGTTGGCTGTGTAAGTCAATGGGAGGATCACTTAGCATTGATTAGGCAGAGGGAGAGGGCAGCATGGTGGAGCTGCTCTCTCTGTCATGCATGCGGCGGACGTGATTGTTGAGACTAAACCTTTTGGCCTGTGATGGACAGTTAAAAATAGGTACACAGACTCCCCCCAAAACAAAATTATAAATGTCCCCCCCGATTGCCAATCGTTGTTATGATACATACAGACTTCTTTTTTCGGGGGGCCCATTGGCGTAGCTGAATGTTGCACTGTACCATTGATCCTTCCTTTCAGTGCAGGTACAATACATTTAACTACCACATACGAAAAACTTCCTAGCTTTTTCTTTCTTTATTTATTTATATGTTTGTTTGTTTATAACATTCAACCCACTTTCTTCACATGGCGGTAGTCTGACATAAACTGCCATCTCAGTTTGACAGCTCCCTGCAGGTCTTTGTCCACTGGCCCGGGAACAATGACTTCCCATTCTCCCTCACACTTTGAACGCTGTGAGCAGCAGCTCCACCGAAATAGACAACTCCAGGCTGTGTGACCTTCACAGCCCAAACGAATTCACTGCAGTTGGTTGTCGCCAGTGTGGGTTTCTTTGTGCTATATATTATGTACAATACAATAGCACAATATGATGATCGGTGTGTGGCGGGTCATTTTTCTATATTTAGGAGTACACAATGACCACAGCCTTCTGACCAGAATTTTCAAAACCCCCTTGGTTATGTCGCGCTCGAACACCTCCACCTTTTTTTCCCTCCGACTTTACAGATCTGTATCCAGCTGTCTGTGCATCGTCTAATGTTCTTGCACTTTGCGTCTTTTCAGGCACCCCAGAGAGTTTGGCGGAGAAGGAGCACCAACTTTCAACGATGATCACCCAGCTCATCAGCTTGCGGGAGCAGCTTCTGGCTGCTCATGATGAGCAGAAAAAGCTGGCCGCCTCACAGATGGAGAAGCAGAGACAGCAAATGGATTTGGCTCGACAACAGCAGGAGCAGGTAAACTTACATGCAAACTCACATGCTTCTAAATAAAAAGTTCCCCCCCTGTATTTGTTCAAATTGACCCCATTTGCTGTCTCTTTCTCTACACAGCCCACTCTAACTTTTCCCTCAGTGCTGTTTGCAAAAACCTCATCAAATACGTTTAGAGCAAATTGTCTTTCATCGCTTTATCCCACATTGAATTTCATGCCTAGAAGCTCGTATTCCTCACTTCTTCTTTTGGCTGCCAACATGAGCGGTCACCATTGCGGATCATCTGCTCCCCCTCACTATGAATTTCAAATAATATTACTGTAGGTTCAAGAGATATTATATTCTATATTAGCTTTGAAATTTTCTCCGACTTCAGTCATGCTCTCTTGCCCACGTTTATGCTGCGTGGTTGGAAAAAATGTTATTATGACTTGCACCAACAAATGCAAGTGAATGTATGAATTAAATGTTATATTAAACCTGGAAGTCTTCTATATCTTCTGAATCGACTCCTATTAGAAGAGGAGGCAGCATTAGATTTGGTGCACAAATCAGGCCAATGAGCCATATTGTACAAATCAGCAAATTAGCCGAGGCTATGAAGTGTGTTAATGTCTGCGAAGAAATAAGGACACAAACTATCCGCACGGGCGACACTTTTATTATCAGCAGCCACACTAATGGCTATGAGTCAATTATCAGAGAGGAGTTCACTCAGAGTTTTCCCCAGCATACTGTCAGGGCGTCGTGTGCTAAATGAACACAGAGACGACACACCTTGGAGTGATGCATTTGGTCATAGTACACTAATAATACATTAACGCCATTGATTTCTTTTTCAATCAATGTTGTTCATTTGCAAACTACACGCAGCAGGCTTTGAAGGCAAAGCACTATAATTGAGGCATTCAATAGCATTTTTGACTATTTGATCCTATTAAGAAATGGAAGCGAATACCAGAATATATGCGACACTGAGGGAGAACAAGAGGTGGAAAGTGAGAGAGAGAGTGTATGTGTGATGGAAAAAGGGGGAGAGGGTGGGGAGAGAGAGAGAGAGAGAGAGAGAGAGAGAGAGAGAGAGAAGCGAGCGAGCCCTGAGAGGGAGAATGTCATCAAGCCATCAAGATACAACACAGTAATTAACTGTTGACACTCGTGAAGAAGCCAGCACAAATTAATCCTGACACATTTGCAGACGGCCGCTATCGTACAGTGAGCGCTTTGTAATTATATTTAAAAATTAAAATTAAATGACACTTAAAACTAGGTTGTCATGCTCAATGAAGTACGCATGTAGAGGGAGGAACTGCCTCGATGAGGATTGTGCTGCAGCGGTCACGACGACTGTCACCCACATCCAACCTGCACCAGTTTATCTCCATCATAACCATATTAATCTGTCCTGTATATTACTTGGACTCCTTTCATTTAACAGTGCAGAGCCGTTAATTAGATTTTCATTTATTCAAATGTAGGAAATAGAATACAGTTATTTTTTTCATGCTCTGCGGTCTTGCAAGAAAGTAGTATTTCTGTTTTCGTACCTCGTCCTGTCACTTTTACGGGACGTGTCAGTGAAAGTATTCAACAGAGAAATAACATCAAATCCAATTTTCACTCTAAGTCTAGATTGTTTGTCCACATCTCAGAGACAGGTTGCCTGATGTTAATTCTGTCTTGAATGAGTCCAGTAAATAAAGTTCTATATTTCAAAGAAATGTTTTATGGTATAAAATGATTTTCTTTAATGTTTTAACATAACACATGTATCATTTGAATAATTATCTAGACGAGGAAAAGACATGCATGACACGTTGAGTTCCCACCCAAATTGTCGACAAGGAAACAGTTCTGAAAACCCCCAAATTATGTCATTGAATGTGAGAAGTGATTGATTGGCTGTACAACAAAGAAACATGACTTCATATTGTAAAAAAGGGCAAAAAGGGCAGCAAAGACTTATTCTGATGCTCTGACTGTATTCTCTTCCCACACTGTTATGCTTGTACAGATCAAGATTTTTTTCCAATCTGTCCAATCCAAATCAGAATTGAAAGTTCTCCATCCTTCGTACATAAATATAACAGGTCTTTGCTTCTGACTCCAAGCAGATTGCAAGACAACAGCAGCAACTCCTGCAGCAGCAGCACAAAATCAACCTCCTGCAGCAGCAGATCCAGGTCAGATATTGTGCTCTCTTACCTCACCTCACCTCACACACACACACACACACACACACATACACACACACACACACATACACACACCCACCCCCCCCCACACACACACCCGCACCCACCCACACACACACACACACATTGAACTCTCTGTTGTTCTAGGCAACA